>JAVIWB010006325.1:0-91416 GCA_031893035.1 Dermolepida albohirtum | reverse complement strand
ACAGTGTTGCCTGTTCCCGAAATGTAAACGGCTACCCTCGTACAGAGAGTCAAAAAATTTGTCATTACCGCTAATGTGAAAAATGATATAATGTATACATATTCCACCTTTTTTCAATGATGTTAGAAACTTATTCACTGTACGTAAATTACTAAAAGTATCGCATTTTGTCGTATGCGTTTATCTGTTTGTTTTTTGATACTGTTTATGTTTATTTTTTATTTGTACTAAAATTGAAAATCAGAGTAAATACTACTTTTTATTGAAATTAATAACTTTGCTATATATTTTTATCAAATGTATAAGTAACGACCGTCGGTGACAGAAAAGCAATTAAAATCAACGAAATTTCATGGTCTATATTTATGCGCTAAATTGAAGTATAATTTTGATATGAAGTATCGAAAACTGCACTTTTTACTAGAATCATTTTGTATATCATGGTGTAACGGAGGCTATATAATAATGATATAGAAAGAGGTAGAAACGTTAATAATGTCTGAAAAAATATTAAGCACAATATTAGATTTAATAAAAGTGTTAAAAGTTTAGGTGTATAGGGTTAGCAGGAATCCGGAAACTGTACAATATCTGAGAGAAAGGAATGAAGTAGCAAATATTTAAACGCCTGTGTCATGTATGGAAGACTAAAATTTGCAGGGAGGAAATGAAGAGACAAAATTATTGCAGAAGTGAAAAAAAATTTAAATAATGCATAAATTAGCGACTGAAAGAGAGGAAAAGATGGAAAGTGTGGGGTTAGTTATATGAGACAGTGGGATGAAATGGATGATGAGAACTGTGTTTCTGAACTAAAGGATCTAGAAACGACGCAAGTTTTTCCATTCATTATATAATATTCTATTCCAACATACTTACAAACAACTTATTCGTTTAGTTAAATTTCATAACTTAGATTATTAATGAGTTGGTTATACTAAGTAATTAATTTTGATATTTAATGTCTACTTAAACATAAATGTAACCTATTTAAATTTTTTTTGATATAGCTCAAATTATAACTAAAATATTTTGTTTATTCCTCTCCTACTAATATTTAAGTATTATTTACGTTTCGATGATCAGTCAATACGACTATAATTGCATCATGCCATTAGCAATAATAAGTTAGTTATGGACTTGAATTTTTAATGTGTTAATGCATGTTGAAATGGTCGCAATGAAGAAAACAATTTCTTCACATAATTATCATTTAAATTTCTACAAAATACTATTATATACCATAAAATACACTTTTCTAAAGAGTAAAGGCGTTTTAACAAATTGTACTTGCGTACACAATATGTGAAGATATGTTCAGTCCTGCATTCAAGATGTAAGAATCTATTTAATTATAGTTGGATTATTAAAAATAATTTGTATTGCACAATGTATACAATAATTAATGTAAAGGCAACTTGAAACCACAGTTAAGAAAGTCGGTGTTTGTGATTTTTCTTCTGCACGTAAATTGTGTCATGTTTGTAATCAGTCACGGTATGCGATTGTCCTTGTCTTGAAATACAACAAAAATAGAACATTTTTCCATACTAATCTATGCTAACTAAGACTTGCAAAGAGCTCTATTATAGAGCGATTAAATGTCCAGTATTCTCAAAATAGAAATCACTCCTACGCTTTCCTAGATTCTTGATATGTTCTAATTTCACAAATATGCAACAAGATTATTTATTCAGTGCTTTACTTTTACATATAACTAAATGCGCTTAGTTTATAAATATTATAAAGCTTGTTGTTTCAAAGCTGCACAATCCTTTACTTTTTTTCTTACTTTGACCTCATTAATTCGAGTAAGGAATTATGCTTTGTAAAGTTTATCATTCTCTATAGTAAATTCTTACAGGTAAAATAATACAAATTACAAATTTCCTCAGACTGGAGAAGTGTAGCAAATATTCTTATTACACAAGGAATATATTTGCAATAGCAAGGTATTTTCTTAAAAAAATTATTAGATATCACTTTTGTTTGTAATTTCAATCAGTTTAAGTTTGGAAAGCACTAAACAAACGAATTTATAGCTGTGACATAATATTTAGTACAATGGCGCAAAAATCTAAACATATATATATATATATATATATATATATTAATATATAAATAATGTACCTTTCTATTCGTCTTCTAAAATTATTCATTTATTAATATTTTCAGCAGCTCTATAATAAAAATATTAATATGTCTAATATAATTCCATAAATATTTCTATATTTGATGTTTGTAGACGGCTGATATATTTCGTACTTTTAACTAGAAAATTCATATTTATTTTCTTATTCAATTTGAAAACCTTAATTATACAGTGTGTTTCAAAAAGAATATCCGTATTACGAAGTATTATTTTGTCCAAACTATCGCTCGCTGCGCCTCCCCTCGGCTATTGGAGAAACGAATACATAGTCTAGTTTATTTAATACCCGCTAGATGTCAGTTATCTTCTGTTTTTCTTGGTAACCGTCATATGTTTAATATGGCTACTCCGCAGCAGAAATCATTTTGTGTTCTCGAGTTTGCGAAGTACAATTCCATAATTACAGCTACCAAAATGATCCTCCGAATGGGTAGAATATTCGCAGATGGTATCGACAGTTTGTAGATACAGGATGTGTATCTAAAGACAAACGAAAATGTGTGGCATTTTGTAACGAGATTCATGATGCTATTGACAATGATAACACTTTCGCACAACGCATCGTGTTCAGTGAAGAAGCGACTTTCCATGTTAGTAGTCTGGTCATCAAACACAATGTTCGAATTTGGGGTCTACAGAACCCACATGCAGCCATTGAACATGTACGAGATTCGCCTAAAATCAATGTGTTTTGTGCGATATCCCGATCATCTGTTTACGGTCCCTTCTTCTTTGATGGAAACACGGTTAACGGTCAGCAGTATCTCGCTATGTGAAATTCAGTCGCCAAGTACGTGAATATCTGAATGAAACTCTACTGAACCGTTGGATTGGTCGTCAAGGAGCTGGCGACTTAGCATGTCTCAGGTGGGCTCCACGGTCACCGGATTTTACACCCTGTGACTTCTTCCTGTGGGATTTCGTTAAAAACGACGTTTATGTACCACCACTCCCACAGAACCTGGAAGAGTTGAAGAACCGGATCCGTACTGCCATAACATCGGTGACGAAGGACATGTATCGATGTGATATTGTTCGTATCGCTGATGGAGGACATATTGAACATATGTAATCTGAACTTGAGAGGTTCGTAAATATGTGTCTAAAGTTTCATATTCGTATGTCTTAAAATTCAATAAATTATGCATTCGAAAAATGTATATTCTTTTTGAAACACCCTGTATATTATGAGATTTACAACAAAAGTAAGTTCATGATATTACCTTATATTTGATTAGCTTCAATAATTTTGTAATAGAATACAGATTATAAAATATTTCGTTTCATACTTAACGAATTCTATTATTCATGAAATTATACACTTTTGTTAAAGTTTTGAAGAGAATTGCTATTGCTGCTTTCAATTCTTCAATGGTTTGGAACTGTCTACCGGTTTCTTCCCAACTATCTCTTGAATCTATAAAATCTTTTTGTGAATCATCCTCAGACTTTCTAAAATAGTCAGGGCTAGAGATAAGAATAATCAATCTAAAACTACAAAATCCTTCAATCTTTCTTGCTTTTTCTAATTTGTGACACATTAATACAGCTTTGTCTATTTTCTATCAGCAAATACTTATCCATTACAAGCAGAGGCTTCGAAAAATTTTTGCTCTTTTCATAAATACATTAAATCGAAAGACTACTATTTGAAACATTACAAATCATCTGGTAATTTTAAAATCTAATTAAATGCTAATAAAGTACACGTTGAGAAGATTAGGGGGGCTCGATTACTTCTGAAGCAAGAAAAATTCTAGACCTTCATACAAAATAAACGCGACACTTCTAGGAACAGGGAATTGTTAATGGACTTTCTGACTACTTAACGGTGACTGTATTACAGAAATAATTTTGTTGATTTGGTAGTAGATATATTCAACTTTTGTGAATTCTTTTACCCTAAATTGGTTTAAAGTATATAGTGCCATTAAAAAACTTAAATATAAGATGACTAGGGAATGATGGAATTCCTAGTTTTTGATGAGGGGTGTGGATTTATTTTGATTACGCCTCTAACAATAATCTTCAATATATCACTAAAAGTATCGGTATTCCTTGAAATGTGGAAAATTTCGAAAGTCTGTTCTGTACTTAAAAGTGGTTCATCTTCTAACATTAGGAATTCTAGACTAATTTCCTTTTTTTCCCAAGGTATTTGAAACGATAGTATATTCAAATATTTATTCTGTAAATAAAAATAATACATCGTCTTTTCAATGTTTTTATTGAAAAGCGATCTACAGTGTTCAATTGGGTTTATGTTTCCCAATTTACCACAAATCCACTAGATAATAATGAACAGGTCGATATTTTAAATGGATACACATATCTCAATTTTTTGACCGAATAAATCATCATATTTTGGCGAATAAGTTAAAAGACTTTAGATTCTGTGAGTTACCATAGTACATTTCATATAATGGATTTACATCGCAAATCTGGGTCCTATGCTGTTCTTACTATTCTTTAATGACCTCCTTAATTCTGTGTACGAAATTACGGGACATTATTATAATCCAGAGATGAAGCAATAAAGTATGAGGAGAAAAAGTAATCTGTATTTATTAATATTAGCTATCAACATGAATTTTCATCAAGTAAAGGCCGAATCAATTCAATAAATTTTGTATCGATTAATGAAGTATGATTTCTCAAGTAAACAACATGAGCTGTTTGGAAAGTGGAAGCTTTACCAGGATAACCCGCTCTTCGTGTATAGCCCCAAATGATAACTTCTACATACAGAGAAATTTAGTTTGTTTTATCTATTACTTAAAGTTTGTGTAGGAAAAACTCTGGTACTGTCGAATTAGGCAGTGGGAAATGGTGGGGAGAATCATGAGGATATGAGCATGTGATGCAAGTCCGAGTTAGGCATTACGATATATTCGCATAAGGTGCCTTTGGTATTGCGAAGTAACATGAAACATACATAAGTAGCTTTCCATGCGCTATTTCTTCTTTTTATGTAAAATTACAAGCAATTAGTAAATAGTGATTGATTCCATTTATTTCAGTACTATGAAACTTTGTAAATGTTTTTCTCGATAAGACACGGATATACCATTAAATAAAAATAAATACTACCATCTAAAGAAAAAACAAACTATTCTACCTTAGTAAAACCGATACTAGAAACTATTCATTTAAAATTCTAAGCGATTTCTGTCTAAGGCTTAAAGTTAAGTAGAAGCATAGCACGGAATTAATGTTATACATTAAAATCGTATTGGCAATACGTAGAAAAATTTTTAGCAAAAGCATATTCCCCATTATTGAATGAAAAAAATTTAAACATTTAATTAAATTCTTGTTTATAAGGCATATTTTACGTTACGAATACAGGAATTAATTAAATCATTAGTTTTGTTCGACATAAAGACATTCTCTCAATGTTGAATATTTAATAATAAATAAAAATGACATTAACGGAAACAAAAATTACGCATAAAGCTACTCCTAATAAACTCCTAAATTTCAGTGCTGTTATTTAACTGATACGTGGGTTGTTTTCTAAGTTTTGCATGTAAAACTGGGATAAAACAGTAGATAGCTTTTAAAGATTTATTTATTTTTCGAAGTATTCTCCGTGAAGATTAATGCACTTTTGCATGCGCTCGAATCAACTCTCAGAACAGTTATTCCACTCGCTTGTTGGTATAGTCGCTTTTGAAGGCATCGACTGTTCCTTCTGACGACTGGAACTTATGACCACGCAATCCGTTCTTGATTTTCTGAAAGGTAAAAAAATCGTTGGGACAGTACGTAGGATGGTCCAACAATTGGACATTTTGTTGTTGACATTTGTCTTGGTAGAGGATGATTCGCCGAATGGGTTTTTCGAAGCTTAGCAAAGAGTTGCGGCAAACAAATGGTTTTATACCAATCGGCAGTAACAGTTCTTTGATCTTGTAGAGGAACTGTTGCTACATGACCTGTTTTCGAGGTAAATGTCGTGGCCATTTCTTGGAGCCACTTCGAGAACGCATGACTTTTGTCGGCTCTTCTTCATCTTGGAACACCCAAACAGACGACTGGCATTTATTTTCTAGCCCGTATGAGTAAATCCTAGAATCATCACCACTGACAATGTTGTAAATGTTTTTGATTTAGAGTTTTTTGATACCAATTCACCCTAGCTGCTTTCTGTTCTACGGTCAAGAGATGCGGTATCTAACGGCAAACTAATTTTTTGATACGCAATTCGCTATGCAAAATTTTTCGAATTGAGGTCTTTGAAAACCCTAATAATGCGTAAATCTGGCGATATGTCACATGTCGATCTTCGTTGACGATCTTGCGCACAGCATTGACGTTTTCTTGAGTAACTGCCGTTTTTGGTGAACCTTCTCTTGGATTGTCGCTAAGACTAATCCGTCCATGTTTGAATTCTCCATACCAACGAGAAATTGTTAACTGATGTGATGCTTCATTGTCAAAAACAGAAACCAACTCGGCGAAATATTCTTGTTTAGATAATTGTCTTCGAAAATTATAAAAAATTATTTCGCGAAAATGATCTCGGTTTAATTCCATTTTTCAACTAACTTGTCAACTTTGACAGTTCATTGTAGCTACAACACGTATCGCACCTAAATTTTGGATTTAAGTTAACTAAAAATGGAGGCAAATTTTTAGTATTGACATTTGACTAGTAGCGCCCTCTATGTCCCACTATGCAAAACTTAAAAGACGTCCCACATATTTAAAGTAAAAATTTTCAATCTATATTTATTAATTTGTTTCCAATTCTGAAATTTATAAATTTATTACGGAAATTTGTTATACAACTTCGTATATTTCTTAGTGAAAGCCTTTGAGGGTTTCCAGCAAATATTTCTCTAAGAATATCCACAGCACTTACTGCAGAGTTTTATTTTAATCAATTAACTATTACCTTATCTATTTTTAGTATAATTTTTTGAGACCGTTTTTGTCTTGCTTGTTCTAATTAAAAAACAATGTTTTGATACAGTCATTTTTTTACGCAATTCTCTACTATACCTTTTCGATTTCCCCATTTTAGTACACCCTCTGCTTACACTATTAACAGTTCGATCGATTAGAAGTGTGTAATATAAAAAAGAAGACTAGAATTTTAATCTGGTCGATTTTGAGTATATGCGAGGGTAGTTTGACAAGTACTGAGAATGGAAAAGAAAAACGAATTTTTTAAATACAAAATAATTTTTATTTTTCAATATATTCTCCTAAAAGAGCAATACATTTATTCAAACGGTGCTCCAATGCCCTTATGCCATGTCTAAAATGAGATTCCGGAAGGCTTGCAAAATACTCATTTACGAAGATGATAAGCTCGTGGTTAGACGAAAATTTCTTTCCACCTAGTGCCGTTTTCAATTTTGGAAAGAGGTGGAAGTCGGAAGGGGCTAGATCCGGGGAATCAGGCGCATGCGGTACTAATTAGAAATGCAACTCGTGGATTTTGGACATCGCAACTGTGCTGGTATGCGAGGGAGCGTTGTCTTGGTGAAACAGAATCTTTTTCTTTGCCATTCCTGGCCGTTTAGCACGAATCTCAACATTTAATTTTTGTAGAAGTTCTGCATAATATTGTCCGTTTATTGTGGACCATTCTGAAGGTAATCAATGAGTAAAATAACCTTTGAATCCCAAAAAATTGATGCCATCACCTTGTTTGCCGATAAAGTGGTTTTCGCTTTCTTTGGAGGCGCAGAACCACGTTCTAACCATTGTTTCGACTGTTGTTTAGTTTCGGGTGTACTGTAGTGTATCCAAGTTTCATCGCAAGTAACAAATCGTCTACAAAAATCAACCGAATTCCGCTTATAAAGGTCCAAACACTCATTAAAAATGCGCAAACGAGTGAACCTTTGATCAGTCGTAAGCAATCGCGGTACCCATCTTGCCAAAAGTTTGGAAAAGCCCAATTCTTTCGTTAAAATGTGGTGTACGCGTTCTGTTGAAATGTTTACCATGTCTGCTATCTCTCTCACTTTGAGTCGTCGATCTTGTGTAATATTATGGATTTTTATAATCATTTCCTTAGAAGTCACGATTTTGGGTGCTCCAGAGCGCGCTTCATCACACAGCTTGTTCTACCACGTTTAAATTCATTTACCCATCTACTTATTGTGGCGGATGATGGAGCACATTCACCTAATGTTTCCCGTAATTCATCTTTTATTTCGGTAGCTTTCATACCCTTAATTACGAAGTATTTAATCAGTTGTCAAAAATAAACTAATCAACCGATTTATCTAAATATCGGAATGTAAACATATAAATAGGCAACCTAAATTACAGTGCATTTGTTTTACCAATTAGAGCGCCACCTATGTGTCATTCTCACTACTTGTCATACTATCCTCGTACTACATACGCCTTGTTCTAATATGAGGGAAAAAAGAAAGAAAAATTTTCTACTTAATAACAACAATTTTTTTGATAATTTTAATTTTCAACACAATCTCCTTTAATTTCAACGTCCTTACGCTATTTATTCTAGAGACGTTCTTCCATAAAAAAAATGGTTTCTGTTGATCTTCTGAATATATGTATACCAATATCTTCTATCAATTTGTTATTGTCTGCAAAATGATGTCCTCTGACGTGTTTTTCAAAATTTATAAATAAATAAATAAAAAGAAGTAGGATGGAGGCAAATTCGGAGTATATGTATGATGCTTAAGAATAGATTGGACTTTAGCTGTCTTGTAAACTCGCATATTGTCATGAAGAAAGAGGACTTCTTTGTGCCGCCAATCTGGACGTTTTCAGTCATTAGGCGTATGTAATTTTGTTAACGTATTTTCATAACTGCTGTTATTTTATTCCCCTTAGGCCTGTATTCAACAAGAACAAATCCTGATTGATCCCAAAACAGTCATTTCTTCAATGGATTTACGACCTCGCCAAAACTGTTTTATCATTATTTCACTTTAAAATTATAATGGAATTTTGTTTTCATACACTGCAACTATTCTTTTGTGAATAGTTTTATGAAAATTCTTTGCTTTTGTCAAAAATTTGATGATACTATGATGTTCTAATTTCACAAAGCTCATTTTTTTCTGTGAAATACTTTATAAATCATTAAATAATTGACACGAGTAGAAAAATGTGAATACTAAAAGTTACTAGATAATGAACAATTGGTTGTTTCTATCATGGCTAGGTTGATTCTTTTCTAGTTCATCTGGTACTAAAAAATTTTAGTTTGATCGAGAATGGGAAACCATCTGATTTTTGGCAATATCAAATATGTAGATTTTTCACACTTGCTAATGTATGGGGATTTCCCCTAACTCGCACGTAATTTTGCGTATCGGTATTTCAATACGGCAACAAAATTATACCACTTGTATATATTCTCTTCTTATGATTTTAGTAATGCCTTATGTCACATGAAGTTACGCAAGGTTCTAATCTAGGCCTACTTTTATTTATACTATTTATTAATGACCTTATTACCTCCAAGTATTTTTCTGTGCTGGCTTATGCTTATAACTTAAACACACACACTATCGATGGAGATATTTTGCATCCCTTACAAAGCGAGTAAACTACTGACATTCTTCTCTTAATATTGATACTATTCCCTTATTCCCAAAAATATCTATTAAAAGTCTAAGTATTACTTTTAATTCAAAGTTAACCTTTTTCGAATATATTTTGAATATTACTAGGTCAACTTTTGAATCATTTGAATTCATCATAGGAACAATTAAAGATTTTTATAATTTGGTTGCTGTTAAGTCGTTGTTTTTTGCTTCTGTCGTTTGCAAATTTAAGTATTCTTCTATTGTCTGAAACCAACTTAATTTCCATATAAGAATAGTCCAAAAATATTTTTTAAAATACTTGAGTTTTAAATTGGATGGTGCTTAAAGGTGTAGCACAGAAATATTCTGAAAGAAATATCAAGTACACTCGCCTCTTGGTAAACTATGGACTTATAGGTTCGAAAGAAAGGCGTTGAAAATATAATGCTGTTGGCTATCAATCTTGTCAAAAACAACACAGATGTGATCCTTTATCTAAACTTAATTTCTTCGTTTCACATATTGCTTCGAGAACTTGACTAGTAATAACTTTATTCATTCTACAGTCAGAGCGAATATTCTCCATAGAGCACCGTGCCTGTAATCCAGACGTATTACTTGACAGGTTGTTTATAAACTGAATTGTGATATTTTAGTTAATAATGTATATTTTTTCTTATTATGTTCTCTTGGATAAGATAATATATGTAGAGGTTAAACTCTTCATGCAAGGTTGTGCCGTACATCGGTTCCCATTTTCATGCTTCGTATCCGCTTTTTTTCGCCATCGCCATTCGTTCGATTCTGAACAATCATTTGCACGTGAAGAAACTTTGTTCTCTCTGGATGCCGCATCGACTGACTGAAGAGCAGATGACACGACGTATGACTTGGTGCCGGGAGATGCTAAAAAAAGTATGTGAACAACATCGTGACAGGTGACAAGACTGTACGAGCTGTACTATTACGATTTGTCGATCAAAACTCAAAACAAAGTTTGATGATGAGGACACACCCGTAGTTGTCAGAAAATTCCGATCTGTAAAGAAGAAAATGATAGCTGTATTTTTCAAATCAAGGGGTGATTGCATAATTGTGGAACGCGTCGTTTTGGACACACAGCTAAGTGGTATACTGAACAGTGCCTGGCTAAAGTCATTGGATCTATGAAGAACCTGCGGCCGAAGTCGAGGATGGACACCTGGTTCCTACATCATGATAATGCTTCAGCTCACCGCGCCAAAGCCTGCACCGAATATTTGACCACGACAGGATTGAAACTTATCGAGCACCCTCCCTACAGTCCAGATCTTGCTCCCTGCGACTTAGGACTGTTCCCGCATGTGAAAATAAAGCTAAAAGGAAGGCGGTTTTCCAGTGATGAGGACCTTCTGCGGGCTTGGGACGACGAGTGTGCTTTACTCCTTAGTGAAACTTGGCAGAACTGGTTTAAAGACTAGTTTCGGAGGATGGATTCGTATTGAGTGTAGAGGAAATTACTTTGAAAAAATTAAATAAACTGTATTGCTGTATTGCAAAACTTTCCTAGTACCCTTTGTATTCAATAACGTAATTCCTCTAAAGTAGCTACATACTTGGTGACAACTTTTGTGAATAGTTACTATTTGCCCCACCTCTCATTCTTTGAGCATATAATAATGATAATTATATAAGACAGATCGAGTTTCTATATTTCAAATTCAAATTATATATAAACCGGGAATTTAAAACACAGTGACTATATTTCATTATTATTGTTTTTTATGAAACATTACATAAATATTTTTTATTTTAATTATTGGTAATTTAAAAGAATGAAAAATTTGTATAAACCTCATAGACTATATCGATCGAAATGTATTGTAGAGTATGTATATAAAAATAGGAATTGATTACAATTCTGTTTATATATTATTTAATTTAATGTAGTAAACTGTAATTGAATATATTTTATTTATAATTTATTATGTTAAATTTTATATTGTAAAGCAAAGAAAACTAAATATATTAAGAAACTTATTTTAAAGCTTTCCCTGCGCGAATAATTAAGAAAGACACACATGTATACACACACATTACCTATATTGCGTCCAAGTGTGTCAAGGATAGACAAATAGTAAATCTCGAGATAATTATACAAATTCATTATGCGTAAACCGTGTACCAGAAAACCTTTATGTTATTAAAATCGGCTACTATGCAATAGTTTTTTTTATTTAAAATTATACTTTAAAAATGAAATAATTTTATATACTCATAAATACGAAACTATTAATTTTACTAATTGTACTGACAAAATACAGATGATTGTGCAAACTGTATGAATATTTTATTGTTACGAAAATTTAACCTTCAGTATTACGACAAATGGCCGTTTGACATTTTTAGGAATAAACAAAATATTTTCAGTGGTCTCAGTTTTAAGTTTTTTATACCATTGTTATGTGATCATGAAATAGAAGTAACAAACGTTAAAAGCGTAATCTAAGTACTGTAATTGTAATTGCTATTGCATTTTAAAATATTACTTATTTTTTTTAGGATCACGCAATCTACTTAAATTTAAACATTCATCAGTTTTATGTTACAATTTGTTTTATTTTCGATTATATAAATTATATTTGACGAATATCGAGTCATTTCTGGAATAAAATGACAGTTAAATGGCGCCGTTTGAGATTGTTTTTGAAAACGTCTGAGACAGCACAACCTGTCAATATCTTTAAAGAACTGGCAACATACTTTTTGAATGAAGAATTTGTTACGAAGAAGGTGGAAGCAAGATGGATGTCGTGATTGCTGAAAATTGGTGCGAATACAAATTTCTTGTCTGGCGCGCTACAAAAAAAAGTTACATTTTACATTTTATGCGTCGATTTATCAGCACAGATGAGACAGAGTTCCATTGGCATGTGAAAAATATTCTTCTTGATTACCTTCCACAAGACCACGCCATCACAGCAACATATTATGGAAGTCTTTCAGACAAATTAAAGCAAAAAAATTACGGAAAGCGTCCTTGGTGCCTAGCCAAGAAAAAAAATAATTTTGCAATAATACACGGCCCCGTACAAGTGTTACTAATGGAAAATCTGCTGGATTTAGCACCTTTTTCCACGCCTAGAAAATACCTTGCAGGTTAGAAATTTTTAATGGACTACGACATAAAAGTGCTGTAGATGATTATTTTAACAAAATTGAGAGTTCTGAATTTTGTAAAAACATAAAGATTCATGATCATCGCTGGGCCAAATCTATCGAAGTGGCAGGAGTTGTATTCAGAAATAAAAGCAGTTTCGAACGATAAAGTTCCGCCCATCTTCTTAATATAAAATATAGTACTAGAAAATTAATTTTTTAGACACAACATGCAAATATTCTTAATTTCCAGACTAGACAAATTATTTAATATTCTGAGTGTAACTTCACTATTCTAAACCTTTGGCTACCATTTCGTTACTATTATTCATGTGGAGTTTTCTTTTGGAAAAATTTAATTATATTCTAATTCTGTCATGTTTTTTAAAATTTGATTAAGTAGCAAGAATTTACATAATACAGAGGCGTAAAATTCTAAATGCAAAAATGCAAACCTAAACATATACGAAATTTTGCAGGATACGTAATAAGCTTTGAGTGAAAATGTTCCTTCGAAAGTCACAATTTGTCGCTAGGTTACACAATATGTGAAATTAAATAATTAGTAATATGTTTTGAACGACAAAAGAAGTAACATCAAGGAAATAGCTACCATCTGTAGAATATCAACTAAAGACATACATTACACTATATACGTAATTGAAAATGTTCAAGCTATCAGCAAGATGGGTGTCGCGAATCTTGAATTGTGATCAGAAACGTCGAAAAATACGAACGGTAAGCGATAATTTGACTTTGATTAACAAGAATTAACTGATTTTTTTTAAGATTTGTTGTGAATAATAAAACCTAGCGTCACCACTATATTCCTAAATCCAAAACGCAATCTGAATAGTGCCCACATTATGATAGCCTTCCCTAAAGAAAGCTAAGATATTTTCATCGGCAGGTAAGATAATGGCAAGCATTTTGAAATTCGAAGGGAATAAATTTCATGGACTATCATGCAACAAGCCAAACCAATAGCAGAGTGCAATAACCGCTATACTTGATAAATCGAAAAAAGCTATGTTTAAAAAATGACTTGACACATAAAAAGTTCTCTGTCAACACGATAGCCCCTTCTCACGCCAATCTACTTGTTCGTGAAAAATTGAATCAATTAAATTTTCGGTTGTGCCTCACCCACTCTAGAAGTTCCAAATGACTTATTTCTCAAACGCAAACTTTTTCCATGTTGAAAAAAAATTTCGTTGAAGAATATATTGCAGCAATAGAGCAGCATTTTGATTTGCAAAAATGGCAAAATGGTACTTCAGCATCGCTGGTAATAGAAAAAGTTTTAAGAAGTTTAAATATAAAATCTGATGAAATTTTAAGAATATATTTATTTTTTAAATTCTGAATGCCAAATAACCAAGATAATGTGATCTTATATTTGGCAATAGTTTCTACATTCCATTTTTTCATTCTTCGCTCGACCTCTTCATTCTTCTTGAAAATAATAGAATAATTATTATCGTTAAATTATAATGTAGGCTTACTAACAAGTGTTGCATATAGAGGAAAGAAACTGTCGGTTTCATGGGTACTTAAACATTCGTTTCTGTGAATAGTTTGCTGAACAATTACAAATATAACTTATTTCTCCTTAATATAAATAAAACTCTAAATGTTTACAAATTATTTACAATTATTTATAATAGTAACATGTGAAGTTCGATTACTCCAATCAGTAGTCAATTGATGGTAATAATATTGCATATATTTTGTTGTTAGTTGCTTATGGCCATCTGTTCTCACCAAGTGTGAAATTCGATCGGTAATTTAGTCCAATGGCAAAGAACAGTTTTTTTTTACATATATTCACTGGCGTATTTGTTTCCTTTATGGGTTGCTAGTGAATGTTACCTCAAACACTGATGTCTTTTATTTTGAGAAGGTCGATAATAAAGAATACTGCAATAGCATCATATCATATGCAATTTGGAAATAATTTAGATTTACAAATCAAAAGTCTCTGCGGTTCTACAGACATTAAATGAAGATTTGCTTAACCACACTACTACTGAATTATTGGATTTATTAAGCAGTTCATGCATTGTGAGATTCGATATTACCAAGGCCAAAATTTTCAATTACAAAATTGATGGTGGCGATTTCTTTTTATAAAAATTCAATTACAATGCTTAATCAGACACTGTATATTAGACAGGTATGTATTAAGACAGGATTTAGTTTGGAAGTCATCTATTCTTCAGTTTCTTCCTAACACTTAGCAATAATTTTCAATTTTTCTATCTTAGACAATAGTTTCACACAAGTTTGAGAATTGAAGAAATGGCGTACTTAACCAATTTAAATCATTAGCGCTAGGATTTTTTTAAAGTAAAATGAAGAAATTAACAAAATTAATCAAAAAAAGTAAATAGAACCTCTTACCACTTCAATTTATAACTAAGTTGTTATCATCAGATAAGTAAGGTTTTTCACCGGTTAAAATTTTAGTGCGGATTTATTCTGTGCGAGTTTGACCACAGATCTAGGTGCAACACTGTTATTAATTATCTGCTAATGATGACTACTTAGCTACCGAAATAAGTATACGAAATACAAACATTGAAGTGGTTTGATTAATTCAGTATACCACAGTGTCTATTAAATTTATTTTAAATTAGCAAAACGGTATGAAAACTGTATTGATGTCGGTAGCGATTATATGAAAAACTAAATAAGTATAGTAGCTCTGTATACATAATACTTTTATGTTTAATTTTGATTTTATTTCCAAACGGAGCTCGTCCTTGTACGTAGTTTATTACCCAAAAGTTATTGTAATAAATGGTTATTAGTGCAAATGTTACTTGAATACAAATTTTTTGATATTTAATAATAGCCTTCTGCATTCAATTTAAAAATACGAGGGAGCGTTTTTATATTCGCGGAATGGGGGACAAGGGGTGGAAATAAAAAAACCAAATTATTTTTCTTTTTCAATATATTCACCTGCAAGACGGATACATTTTTCACATTTTTCATTTAATTTATTAATACCCTCATAAAAAAATTATTTCTCTTTATCTGCAAAATACGCCGAAACTGCCTCCTTGGCTTCATCATCGGCACTAAATTTTTTACCCCGCAGCTTTTTTTTCATTTTTGGAAACAGGTAATAATCACTCGGGGCCAGGTCTGGGCTGTAGGGTGGGTGATTCACAATTTCGAAGCCCGCCTTATGCAGGGCAGCTAACGCAACGCGGCTCTTGTGGACGGGCGCGTTGTCGTGCAAAAGCAGAACACCTTTTGTCAATTTTCCCCGTCTTTTCTCTTTAATGGCTTCTTTTAGTCGCTCTAATATTGAAGCGTAATATTCTCCGGTTATAGAAACACCTTTATCTTTATAATCAATCAACAATATTCCTTCCTAGTCCCAAAATACCGTTGCCATGACTTTCCCAGCTGATTGTGACACTTTAAATTTCTTGGGAGGTGCTGTGCCCTTTTTATGCCACTGTATGGAGTCTTGTTTGGACTCAGGTTCATAATGATGAACCCAAGTTTCGTCTCCAGTAACAATTCCACTCAATACACCATCCTTGTCTTCATTACAGAGGTCCAAAAATGCACGCGAACACTCTACGCGCTGTTGTTTTTGCGACGGCGTGAGCATTCTCGGCACCCATCTTGCGTTGACCTTAGACATGCCGAGATGATCGTGTAGGATTTTAAAAATTGTTGTATCGGATACTCCAACCATTTCTGCGAGTTGTTTCTTTTTTAGTCGAGCATCTTCGAGTACAATTTGTTCAACTTTTTGGTGCTGGCGTGGTCACCTCAATGCTCCTCGGGTCGTCTTCAAGGGATTCCCTTCCTTGTTTAAATAAACTATGCCACTTGTACACCATGGTTTTTCCTGGACAAGAGTCGCCGTAAACCAATGACATCTCATTCATTATGGTCGCGACTGATTTTCCTTGCCTGGTAAGGAACTTTATAACGGCACGATATTCGATTTTTTCCATATTTCACTTTTCACTCCTGATTATGTTACTTGGTTGACGATAGCTCAAAGACTAACTGTCTAATAACAATGAAACTTCGTATTTATTCTAATCATGAGTCGCTGCACAGGCCACGCCCCCAATGCGCCTACTCACCCCTCTACAACCCGCTCATTCCGCTCCCTCGTATATATATTTAGGCAACACTTATAGGTACATAGTCTCTTTGAAGATATTGTATGAGAATAAAAAGATGTAAAAACTATAAAGATTAAAATTGAAAGAAAGATAGATATAAATAAAAGTGGCTGTCTTTATAATTATGCTCTCCATCGATACACTTTTGTAATATTATTTGAAATATAATCGAAAGTATATTCCAAAAATATACTAAAGTAAAAAAGGAATTGAAATCATTAATAATTTTTCTCTGTAGAATTTGCTTATAGCTTACATGTTTTTGAGTCCGAATCTCTATGAAGATAATAGGAATACCACAGCTTCCGTTATGAAAACAATGTAATCTACCTCCGCAGGAATTAGCATTACCTGAAACAAAAAAGAAGATAGTAACAAAAAATATTAAAGACTAAAACTAAATATTCATTCTATGTTTTCGCTTCACATAGTGTTACTAATAAACGCTATATAATATTCACTAATGTTCAAAGAATTAGAGCAAAGCTTATTTTTTATTTCCGTGTAAGTATTTTACTAAATATATTTTGTCATGGACCATCTTATAAATATGGATTTTCTGGAAGAATACTTCTTTAATGAAATTCTAACAATGTTTAAGCATTTTGTGAAATTTTGGATACCTTTGCAGCTTTAGACCTTAATCGCCCGGTACTTAGTATGGCAACTATCGTAAATTTACATAGTAGTTTTTTATTAAATTGGCTATTTAAATAGTATTAAATATGTAAGAGTTAACCGAGCTGTAACTGGCAATATAAAAATATATATTTATTTAGCTGTTAATAACATGCCTTCTTCATCATTATGATTTCTTTCACATAAATTTCTTCTATCAAAGAATAGTGCTAGAAAGTTTTAAATACGCCACGCACACATCATCAGATATTGTACTTGATTTCAATAGTAACGTTAATAATTTTAAAGTGGATCAAAAAGAATTAAAGCACTTTGAATGAATTTATATTTTTAAATCTTAAATGAAATCCTGTTTTGTTATTTACTTCGAATTAATAATTTGTACTGTTTTCATCAATTATAACTCTACAAATACAATATTCGATGACAAGTTATATTTATTACAGCGATACTAAAACATTTAATAATTACATATGGAAATAAATAATGCAAACATAACACCAAGGTATTTTTCTCAAACGACTGACGTACATTAGTTCTTTGAAAGTGAATCACTAGGATTTTTCAATACATATTAATATATTATTATTACATTACTAGAATAGATTTTTCGCGATGAACATCGTGTAAAAGTCTTTAGCTATTTAAGAAATCTAGAAAATTTCTAATTTCTAGGGAAACAAGAAATTACTCAAAAAATTTCAGAAATATGTGTATAGCTTGTTTCACTTTCTAATTAAAGTACTAGATTGTATAAAGCGTTGTCCTCTTTTAAGATTTTATAAACATTTGACTATGGTTATATTTTTTAATAATAGAAACTGTTTCCAATTTATAAGTACATTTTGCAATTAAATTCTTGTATTTGAATTGGAGATTTAGACCAAGATTATTATTATTACTATTATTAATTATACATTATCAATTTATTCAAGATGATAAAACATGTATGTACCTTTTTAATATTTACTAAAATGCGGTCACTTCTGAAGTTTCTAACAGTAATACAAATTATTATAAATGAATTATTAGCAAGACATATATATATATATATATATATATATATATATATATATATATATTTGCACATGTGTGTGTAGCAAGTAATTATTTCTATATTTAGTTTGACCTATTGTAAATATACATATTATATATGATATATTTAAAACTTCCGAGAGATACTGAGATACGTGCAATTCGATGAAGATATGCTCACTATGGAAGTTGTACTACCATCTATTTGTAAATCCAAGTACCTAACTATAATAACTTTTCTCACGACAAACAAAATATTTTTGAAATGGGAATCTTTAATACTAGTTTATAGCGCTTTTGTAAAAACCTCTACTTTTTATCAAAAGATGCCATTTGACTTCTTCGCATTTCGGTGTAAGATAACTTTGAGAATAAGTGTTTGTAATAGTACAAAATGATTATGATAGTCTCTTTATTCGTTGTTCAATTTTTCATATTTTATTGATGTTCAAAAATTTTAGCTTTTTCGTAAATACATTATCTCTAGAAACTCTTCGAATTATAGATTTAATAGAGAAAACTGGAAGACCTCATTTTTTATTTCATAAGTTCAAAAAGCTGATTTTTTTTGTTCATATCTACTGAGTATGTATAAAAGAGCTATTTGTATGTACGTATATTTAATTTTTCCTTAGGTAAATTCCATTCTGTTCTTAAAAGTTGACGTGCTTTCGATTCCGTATATGATTTGTTGTGTGCCATAATATGTCAATTAGCTCCACTTACTTTACCCTTCATAAAAATTTTGGGCATGTTTCACAAGACCTGATACATTCATAAAAATTTGCTTGTATTTTTGCCAAGCTGTTCCAACAACTGCAATTCCAATGTTCTGTTCTTAGTTTTCTTCACTATCGTCTTCAGAATCCGCCAACAATCTCATTCTCTTTTATTTCCTACGTATATTGCTAATAATTTTCTCTTGATCGTCAGTGTTTGAAGAATCACTTTCTCATATTCACTCATCATCACTTACAAAAAACTATCTGTACTTTCAAATCGTCGGTCTTCACCAATCTCAGACCCTTCAGTTATGTATTTTTTCCAATAATTTTCTGCTTTTCGAAATTCTTTCGAAAATCTTTACAATTAGAAAAGTCAATACACTAAAATATATGTTGTTATTGTGGTAATTTAAAATAAATTGCGAATTGTACTCTGATATCTATAATATCCAAATATAAAACACCAATTATCTTCAGAATCGCAATGAGGGATTCCCAAACATGTTTTACAATTGAGACGGTATCGTTTCATGATGCTAACACGAGAAATTAATTTAGAATAGACAATGTTATAAAATACTTAACGTGGAAAGTGCTTCCTAAGGTAAACATAGGTATACTATGTACACTACCGGTCATATTTATTTGCTCACTCTTAGTTTTAGCCAAAATTATTAAACTGTCATGTACTGAAAATTTATTTATTGTACCAATACAATAGTGTAAAATAAACATAAAATAGTTACATTTTTCTTATATAAAAACTTTATCATTAATTATTATTAAATTTTGCTCTCATCAATGTGCCCACCTTTATTTTTGATAATTGCGGCATCCTTTCAATTAATTTTTGCAGTGGTGGATGATAAAGCACGTTCTCGAACCTTCCGGTTCAATTCTTCCCAAAGAAGCTCTATTGGGTTCAGATCATGACTTTGAGCTGGTCATAATATTATAGAGATTTGCCCTTGCTCTTCTAGTTGACGCAAGTAATCGCCACACAACCTAGAAGTGTGTTTCGGATCGTTGTCCTGTTGAAATACAAAGTTTTCGCCAAGAATCCTTAGTCCTGAAGGAACAGCGTTATTTTCTAAAATTTCCTTGTAGTCTTCTTTTCTTGGGATCGCCTCAATTTTGACGAGATCGCCTACAGATCTTCCACCAAAACACCCCCAAATCATTACTGAACCTCCTCCATGTTTTACGGAAGGCGCAATACATTCTGGCAGTACTCTTTCTCCTGCGGATCTTCTTACGAATATTCGCCTTTTACTACCGAAAAGTTCAAACTTCGATTCGTCTGTCCACAGCATATTATTCCACTGATCAATCGTCCAATTCTTATGTTCTTTAGCCCAATTTAGTCGTTTTATCATGTTTTGCTTTCATAGTAGTGGTTTTCGCAGAGCAATTCTACCGTATAAACCCGCTTGCCTTAACATTCTCTGTACCGTGGACACACTAATTGGTTTAGCACGCGCTCTATTCATTTCGGCAGCAATTTCTGGTGCTGTTTTTCGTCTATCGCGTCTACTTATATGTATTAGATGCCGGTCATCTGCAGATGTCGTCACTTTGCGTCGTCCATATTTTCTTTTGTTGGAAAAAGTACCACTTTCTTCAAATTTTTTAACGTTATAATTAACGGTTCTGCGATTTAATCGTAATTCTTTTGCAATTTCGCGATTACTTTTACCAGTACGATAATAAGCAATTATCATAGCACGCACTTTAACAGATAATTCCTTCGTCTTCGGCATTGCATTAAAATATTCACAATAACTCTCTATTGCACTGTTTTCGCAACAAAAGATGGACGATGACTGACATAAAATTTATTTTCCTTTTTGAATAACACATCCTAATATTGTAATTAGTTAGTACAATAACACAATATTGGTAATACCTTTCGGAAATGCAGGTAAAACTGTTAATACTGTAGGGATTAGCCTATATAATATTTATGGTATTTTTCCAATTTATGACACCTTTACGATATATCATAAACAATTTAAGATTTTCGTAGAAATTCATATGGTATTACTTCCACTAATAATATTGTTGAATAATTATAATACAGATTTTTCGAAAGATAATCCGTATTTCACGAAACACATAAAATTGGGGTGGGCAAATAAATATGACCGGTAGTGTATGTACACTACCATCCATATTAGTTCGGACACTCGAATTTAAAAAAAAGGGAAAACAATTTATGTCAAAACTTATTTGCATTATTGTTTATAGATGTTAATAAAGTATAATAACAAAATGTAGAGTAATTATAACTAAATAAACAAAGATATCTTAAACATTCCGCACATCGAAGAAACCCTCTTTTGCGCGAAGAACAACTCGGCATCCATTTCACGAGTTTTTCAAGGACTCTATTCGATATATTGTACTATTCCATTCTTCTTGCAATATGTTCCACAGATGATTTGTCAAGGTAGGACACATTTATCAGACCCTCCTGTCCAATTTATCCCATAACAATTCAATGGAATTAGGTCGGGACTTTGTGATGGGCGTGTCATTATTTGTAAGATATTATTGTTTTGTTTGCTATTTAAGAAATCCTTACATATTACTGCTGCGTGTTTAGGGTCGTTGTCTTTTATAAACACAAAATTTTCGCTGATTAAACGTAGCTTCGATGGTATTGCATTTTCTTGCAAGATTTTTAAATAACCCTCCTTCTGTAAAATACTCTCGATTCGCTTCAAGTCCCCTGTGCCAGCGTAGCAAAAACAACCCCAAACAAGCAGAGAACTTTTTCCTTGTTTAACGGTTGGCAATACATAATCCCGCAGCATTCTTTGACCACTCGCTCTTCTTACAAAAACACGCCTTGATTGTCCAAACACTTCTAAGTTTGTTTCATCAGTCTATAAGAGCCATTCCAGTCATCCAATCTCTGTGCGTTTCCACCCATTGTTTTGCTTGTTTCCCCGTCGAAGTAAGGGTTTTCTTACAGCAATGCGGCCGTGAAGATTTGCAACTTTTAATCTTCTTTTCACCGTAGTAACAAAAATTTTTCTTGCACGATCACGATTCATTTCTGCGGCGATTTCGGGTACTGTCGGTCTCCTATTTCGTTTACTCAGCAATTTTATGCGCTCATCGTCGGCGTGAGATGTTATTGGCTTACGACCTGAAGGTGCCGGATCTCTGCCCGTGCGTTGATGTTGCCGAATGATATCACTATCAGTCGATTTATTAACATGTGCCTTTTCGGAAATTTGATGCACTGAATAATCTTCTTGATGAAAAGCAACAATTACAGAACGTTTTTCTAAACATGTTGGTTTTCCTCTCGGCATTTTAAGAAGTTCACATAAAAAATATGTTCTTATCAATAATACGCACGCTAGCAAGTTTATTTGAAAACTAATGGATATTTCGGTACACAAGACTCTCTGCGTTGAGTTATTTGTATCTGCTCTAATAGATATATTTGCTTGCAATTGGTTATAAATCTCGTAAAGGACCTAATGTAAATATATTATTTATATTTAAAAGAAATTATATCAATATCAAGAGTTTAGTAAATTTCGCTGGCTGTCCGAACTAATATGGACGGTAGTGTAAATATATCGCATCCAAAAGGAAATTAAATTAATTTTATAATAATTACAGAAAAAGTCGTAAAGTAAAAAGAGAAAAACGATTAAAGTTGTATAAAAATAACTAAAAAAATCATAAATAGGGTCATTTAATCCCGTTGGTAAAAATAATGCTAATTATTATAATTAACTGCCTTCTTAATTAAGAAGAACTTTTACACACGCAAAAATTATGTAAACTCTCATTGTATAGATAAGATCTCGATGAAAAATAAGACTTTCTAAAAGTAAAACAAAAAACTTCGAATAAATAACAATAAAATCATTTTCGAATTTTACAAGAAATAACCCAAAAATGTTTACGACAAAAATCCCCCACAAAACGCAAAATAAACTAAATTTAAATCTATAGATCATAAAAACTTCAATTAATGTTTCTGGAATTTATTAGAATACCAAAAAGTGCCTAATTTATTGATAAACAACCTTTGGACATATATCAACCACGATGTTTTACTATATTTTTTTTCGAAATCAAAAATTATTTAATTTTTGATATATTATTTAATTACTTTTGGAAAAATTATTGAATTGCTTTTGGAAAAATCAGACTAATGAAAAATAAACAATAACAAAAAAAACGAATTTTAAATCAACTTTTGTTTAAACGTTTACTGTGTTGATAATAATAAATCTATTGATGGATACACTCTATTCGCCCAGGTAGACTTCTAATAACAGTCTATAGTTATTTCGAATTAGTGTATTAAAATGCGAAGAATTACAAGAACACAAATAAGCATTAGCTAAGTGATTTTGAATGGGGTTGTATCATTGAGGTGGTTGTTGTATCTGGTGAAATCGCTAGGCGGATGTGTATAAATATTACTACAGTTATTCGTTGTTGGAGAGCTTAACCCCAATAAGGTATATAGCGTCGTAGAAGAGGCTCTGGCCAACTTACAAGAATCACCGAACGAGTTAAGAAAATAAGATTGTTTTCTGTTAAGGATCAGCATAATACCCTAAGATCTGTGGGAAATGTTTTCTACGCAGGGATAAACTATAGAATAACAGTGCGTTTCGTATATTATCGTATTCATTCGTTTGGGACGATTTCCAAGAATAATACTGCTTGTCTCCAGCTAACATTGGTCCTTTAGATTAGAATGGTGTGATATGATAGGTAACAGTTACACGATTTCTTATACGTTGCTTGGAAATTTCCGGGAGAACAGCAAAATGTTTACGTAGAGCTGCAACTTATTATTAAAACTTCTCTATAAAAGGCCCAAATTTTTGAATGGAAGTCTAATCATTTATTATTCTCAACAGAGTAAACATTTGTACAAAATTTCGTTTAAAAAATATATAATTTTACTGAGTGATTTATTTTGTTGGTCACATAGTATATTTCAAAGGAGTAAAAGTAGACATTATTATTTATTTTAACAAATAATTTAATTACATAACATACGTATACAATACGTACAAACTTTTCGAAAAGATAATATTCGATACTGTATTTGCAATATTCGAAAATTTGTTTTTCTTTATAAAATAATAATATATGTTTATCCATTTAAAGTAATTAATCAGATAATATATTTAATTATTATAAGGTCAGCAATAATTCCAAAGAGTTTAAAATAAATCCATATTTATATACATTATATTATTCATCTCTTTGTGTATATTATAATTGCATACACATAAATTAGCTTCCACTCTATAATAATTAGGTCACATACGCGCGATAAGATAATAATTTAAATAATACGTGTAACAACCTTGGCACAATTGTTTACCAGTTTTGTTAGATTCACTCTCGTTGACACACTAACCTAGTGACAGTGACATACTCTCACTTTTTCATGAATCCAAATATAATTATATGCGGCGTTTTACACAATTTTTATCGATTATAAATTCATAATCGGGGTTACACGTAGATTTGTATTTAGTCATTATTTTTTTAATATACAACATGAAAAATAATGATTTTGTTTTAAGTCATATTTTTTAGTACTTTTTTTGTATCGTATTGAAATAATTTTTGTTGAGCACAAAATTGCATAAGTAAATTAAAGAAAAACAATAAATAGTATCATTGTGCAATTTATTAATTAATTGAATTCGTTTCTTTTTGATACAAAATAATTTTTATCTTAATTTGATATTGTAAATAAATTGGGGAATTATGAACCGTAACTACCTTACATTTTAAAAACTAGTAAGCAATAAATTAGGAATTGATTTGTATATTACTTTAATGCATATATGTTAAATATAATTATTAAGTTATGGAAAAAAGTTTTTGTGAAAAATTATTATTGAATAAAATGGCGAAATTGAAAGACAAATAAACAAGTGATTATTTACAAGAGGCTGAACATGTTTTTCAAGAATAAGGTAATGCAAACAATTGTTGCCATGTTCATTGTGGTATGTTTTTCTTATATGTATGGTATCATGTCAGCTGTACAAGAAAAAGAAATAAGCAACAATCATAAAAGTCTTTGTGAGCACAAAATATATTCAGAAACTCTAATTACAATAATTAATACATAACAGTGTATAGATAAATTTACATATGTATAGCAGAGTATAAGTACGTTATAGTTACGAATCGTAGCCGCCATATTGGTTTTAGAAAAGTCATATTCTTGGATAGTATGTTCACAAACATTAGTTATGAGATTATTTTATTTAAGTCTTTACGAAATGCATCATCTCTGGTTCTTACCAAGTTTATGAAATTCTTTTAAATTCTATTTGTTATTCTACTCTGTAAATGTTCATACATTTTTCATTAAGAAGTATCATTATAAATATAGTGTACTGCGTAAATTTAGAATAATTTTCTTTGTATATAGTGTTATTACTCTTGAACATTATACAGGACGTTTTAAAAAGAATATACGTATTTCGAATGCATATATTTATTAAACTAGAAGACATACGAATATGAAACTTTACACACATATTTACGAACCTCTCAAGTTCAGATTATTGATGTTCAATATGTCCTTTATCAGCGACACGAACAATATCATATCGATACTTAAATTCCTCCCATATTCGAGCAAGCATGTCCTTCGTCACTGACGTCATGGCAGTACGGATCCGGTTTTTCAACTCTTCCAGGTTCTGTGGGAGTTGTGGTACATAAACGTTGTCTTTAACGAAACCCCACAGGAAGTCACAGGGTGTCAAATCCGATGGCCGTGGAGCCCAGGTGAGACATGCTAAGTCGCCAGCTCCTTGACGACCAATCCAATGGTTCGGTAGAGTTTCATTGAGATATTCATGCGCTTGGCAACTCCAGTGAGGGAGTGCCCTGTCTTGTTGAAAAATGAAGTTGTCTTCGTGCAGCCTCGGAAACAACTAGTTTTGTAACATTGCGAGATACTGCTGACCGTTAACCATGTTTCCATCAAAGAAGAAGGGGCCGTAAACAGATGATCGGGATATCGCATAAAACACATTGATTTTAGGCGAATCTCGTACATGTTCAATGGCTGCATGTGGGTTCTGTAGACCCCAAATTCCAACATTGTGTTTGTTTACCAGACTACTAACATGGAAAGTCGCTTCATCACTGAGCACGATGCGTTGTGCGAAAGTGTTATCGTTGTCAATAGCATAATGAACCTCGTTACAAAGTACCACACGTTTCCGTTTGTCATGAGGGCACAGAGCTTGTAACAACTGTAACTTGTACGGCTTCATAATCAACCGACGTCTCAAAACACGCCAAATTGTTGTTGTAGGCAGTTGTAACGTCCGACTAACACGACGAGTTGATTTTGAAGGATTACGTTCGAAAGCAGTTTGAATTTGTGCAACATTTTCTTCAGAAACACGAGGGCGGCCAGGACTCTTTCCTTTACATACACATCCTGTATCTACAAACTGTCGATACCATCTGCGGATGTTCCACCTATTCGGAGGATCAATTTGGTAGCTCAACCTGAACCGTCTTTGCACTGTAATCACGGAATTGCACTTCGCAAACTCGAGAACACAAAATGATTTCTGCTGCGGAGTAGCCATTTTAAACATATGACGGTTACCAAGAAAAACAGAAGACAACTGACATCTAGCGGCTATTAAATAAACTAGACTGTGTATTCGTTTCTCCAGTAGCCGAGCCGAGGCGCAGCGATCGATAGTTTGGACAAAATAATACTTTGTAATACGTATATTTTTTTTGAAACACGCTGTATAGTGATAGAAACAATGAACAATTGCAAGAAGATTGCTGGTGAATAGTGCAAAATTGTAAAAACATTTCTTTTAAATGTGAAAGTTTGAGTTTTTGTAACCCGAAAGAATAATAAGGTTCTGCTTCTGGGTTTCCGGGCTGGAACCGCGTCACTAGTATATCTGCCGACGTTTCGTACCCATTTGTATGGGACATCTTCAGGGCTGAACTACTGCACTGAAACAGTTTCAGTGCAGTAGTTCAGCCCTGAAGATGTCCCATACAAATGGGTACGAAACGTCGGCAGATATACTAGTGACGCGGTTCCAGCCCGGAAACCCAGAAGCAGATAGCATGGACCACGACCGCGGAAGTCTACGTACCAAATGAATAATAAGGTTTTTCGTAAGTAAGTAAATTTATTTGGAATTTCTAAAGAATTAGGTTTAGAGTTTGTAGCTATTTTAACTCGCAAGTATTCTTAAACAATCTAAGAAATTATCTGCAATCGTGTGCTGAGCCTATTCTGTATATGTGTATATGACACAGGTGGTTAATCCACTTATAAGCAGAAATACAATTTGCAAAACATTAGTACACGTAGATTTATCTTACTTAGTATTTTACACAATGAATTTCAGAAATAAAAGTTTTCTTCCTTGAATAGATAAAATAAAAAAAATATTTCACTAGCTTTAAAGTATATTGTACTTGTACATATTATTTTTTTTATTTGAAAGTGTACGTTTAGAACAAATTCATATGCTCAGGTAATAATTTAGCGCCTATTTAATTATATATTAACAAATAACTAAAATTCATCAAATAATTTGAATGATGTATACATATATATTTATCAAAAATGAAACCTACAATTTTAAACGGAATCGTTTATTTAAATTTTGCGGCAATCTGCTATACAATAAAAAGGCAAGGGTCATTCACATTTTTGGCTGAAATATCAAAAGAACTGACGATTCGCTACTGTATCGGACTTATACGAGTATATTATTGTGGTTACTTTACCGAATTACACGTATTTTTAAATTATTTAATAATGAAAATAAAGTGTGGAAGCATCCTAAATAATTTTTATTTTACTTATTCCACGATGTCAATATATGTGAATTTAACTATTTCTAAATTTGTAATTTTTTAAAATAAATTAGACCTACATTTAAGATTGATTTGTTTACTCAATAAAAATATTTAATATTCTCTTAATTCAATAGATATTTTTAAGTTCTTATACTTTTATATGCAAAGTATTAAACTAAGAAATTAACATACGAAAGGTGGTCGTTTGGGCAGGTTTTACTGTATATTATTACTTTTGTCTTCTGTGTTGATTTCATATCAGATTTAAGAAAGACTATGTCCCTATATTCTAAATTATATTGCATATCTGGTTCTTTTCATGCTATGACAACTACATCATTTGTAAATGAACATTTCAAGACCGCATCATTTTGTAGATTTCTATAACATATGTAGTTTCTTTGACAATATCAATCATAAATATAGCAAACAAGGCTGAGTTCACTACATTAACTTGAATCCTTGGGTTATACATTCTGTTTATAAATATTACATATTTCCTGTTCTCTTTGTATCAAATCTTAGTATCTTTTATATATAAGTTTCCTTGACACTCCTTTCTTCAGATTATTCCACTTTTTGGCGTTGTATTCTCTCGAATGTTTTTCTAGATCTATATATGGTCTCGGGTGATTCGGCCTTTTCTAGGTTCACTTTGAGATTTCGACAACATTAGTTCAATCACATTTTTTAATTAATATTCTTTTATACACTTTAATGGTGTATTCAGTAGTGAAATTCCTTTATAATTATTGCAGACTTTTGGATTTTCTTTTTAGTAAATAGGCGGTATTACATCAACCTCACAATTGGATATTTTCTCTTGGAAGTTACAAATTCCTATTTGTATATTGTTCAACTTCTATATTACTTGTATAGTTCAACATTTCTGAGGTGATTTTATCACGTCCCGAGGTCTTTCCATTTTTATTTTCTTTTAAAATTTACAAAAATTGATACCTCTTTTTTAATTATTTTAAATTATCGCCTCTAAATGCCATTATTACGGCTTTATTATTCTAAGAAAAAAATGTCCATAATAATACATCGCGAGAAATAAACATACTTTTCAAAATAAGCACAAAACTAAGAGCGTTCAAAACAATAATCAATGGCTGAAATAGTAAAGTCAGTCGAGTTGATAATTTGATAAGATGTAAATGTAAACTGTATCATTATTCGAGACACAGAAATCGGTTTCTTCCTATTTTCAAAGGAGGCAATCTAATTCCGTGCAATCGTTTTATTATCGTTAACTGTATTAAAAATGTTTCCTTAAATTTGGGGGTAATTAATAAGATTATTGGATAAACTAATTTATGGATTTTTTTGAATTTAAACGTGATTTTAAGATTTAATACACAAAAACGCTTCTACTTTCTGAAGTAAAACTTTAACTTACGTTAGTAACATCAGTATTAACAATTCTAAGAAAAAATTGCAATTGTTAATATTTGGATGCATCGCTATCATATATTAATATGTATGTATATATGTAATGTTTTACTTCTGCATGGATAATTTACATTAAATCAATTAGTCTAAACTTAAAATTACATTTTCTGTATTATATAGGGCCAGTCTTGTAAGTTTTTGTACAAAGATAGGTTGCGTATGGAAGTAATGATTACACATGAATAATTCAATGTAACTTTTTTTAAATAGTATGGATAATCTTAAGAATGAGTAATAGAGACTGCTAATGCTTGTACATATATAAAATCAACTAAATTTTATCCGATATTTCGGCTAATAATTTCTTATTCTTGGTGTATTTAATTAATTGTCGTATATTAGAAATGTTGCTGTTTCTTCGAATTCGAAACATTAATTTTCTCCTTAGATATTTATAAAACTTAATTTCAGTTATTATAGAGGTGTAGGTAGTCTTCTTGCAGCTTTGTACTCGTATATGTAAGAGTCATTCTTTAACAATTGCAACAATACTCTTTCGGTTATAGTCATGTTGGAAGTTAAGAGTACACTACAATCCAAATTTAGTAGCACTTTTATAAAAATTAGTGAGCAAAGTATTGAAACATATGCACTTATCCATAGCACGATCTATAACACTTAGCAATACAACACCATCTGACACCACGCATCGCTACAGTATTATTGAATCGTCAGCGTGTTTTATGGTTGAAAATAAATTTCATTTTCCACCGCTGTAGATGACTATCTTTTTTCGCTGTCAAAATCTCCAAACGTGTAGATAGTAGTTTAACTGCAGTGGATATAATACGAAACGCAGGCCTATATCCCATGAAGAGAAAGTTCATTCGAGGGTGGGACTGAGAGACTATGTAGAAATATTTTCCTCTAAAACGCCTAATCAATTTTAGTTACTACTTACTAATCTTTAATGGAACATATGTACAGCGTTAATAAAAAAAGATTACATTATACGAAATTATATTTAGATATAATTATAATAATTAATAGAACCAGAACAGACAAATCTGAAGCATCACATGGAACAATAGATAAATTTCACAAAACTGTAATTAATATTCCACCGATTGTTTTTTAGACTTTCACATTTGTTACACAATTTCTCGTTTGAAAGAGTAAAACAGCACAACTTCTTAATTTTGGAGCAAAGATCGTGCAGGTTTTGGTGGAGAAATTATAGGGGAGTAATGGACTAAGTTTTTATTTTTATTAGTAGGTTTAAGAATTTTTAATGTATCATGAAAGATTGAATGTGTGTATTGGTTTCGCCCGCTGTAATACGCACGCTCAGCTGGCGCCTTAATGTCTTGAAAAGAGACTATTTTGAAAATGAATTCTGTCTCTCGTAAGGAGGATATTTTTAAATCCCTCAATACTCTTTAATCTCTTACTGTCAGGACAAGCAGATAATTATTCGTTCAGCAGACGTGGAGAAAATTTTGATGAGCCCTTTGCAAAATTGTTGAGTCGAATCAAACAGGTTCTACTTGATCTATTGCAATATTGAGGTTCGCAAAAATTTGTTTCAAAGATGTAATTTTTTTTGCAATTTGATCCTTCTTCGAATTAGTTTCCAATTCAGAGATTGAAAATTATGATACTGTTTTTACGATTTTTTAATTCATCATCTCTCTCACAACGCCATCAATTATGGAAGGCTCCATGTCACCTACAGTACAAATGACTCTTCAAAGATTGTTGATTTTTCAGTACATGTTTCGCGGTCTGTAACTGACGATGATAATTCATTTTACTTAGAAAACTATTTTTTATTATTTATAATTTAACTTAAAGTCATAGCCGTGTGTATTATTGTTTTATATGTTTGGAGGTAATACTCTCCTTACATAAACTACAATTAACATTATAATGAAAATTTAATACATAAATAATAAAATTAAAAATATATATATATATGAAGACAAAAGATCAGAAGACAAAAAGAAATAATTTAAAAAGGATATAACTTTCACGCCAGGGGGACATACAAGACCCCGTGAAGAATCTAGAAAGAGAGAAAAGAGATTGAAGTTACATTATTACCAAGGATGGATAGTTGTGTCAACGACTCGCTCCTGTCGGGCAGACACGACTATCCAGCTCTCCTTATTACAATAAGGAGAAACTTTTAAACCTGTAAATATATGTTCAATTGTCGAGTAACGAAAAGTTTTCAAGGTAAAAACTGCAAAAAAATCACATATAATAACGAGAACTGAATTTAAACGCTTTAAACTATGAATGGGTAACGAAAATAAGATACTGATACATATACAAGCTGTTTCAGAAAAAGTAGTAAAAATTTTAAGAGGCGGTAGTCAAGAGTATATTGAACAAAAAAGTTTATATAAACATGTGTCCAATTCTTAATGGTTACAGAAATATAGCTGTTTTAATGTTACCCAGAAAAAGAGTTATAAAAGGTGTTAAGCAAAGGCAAATGACTTATTGATTGCATTTATTAATTATTTAAATAATATAAAACACACGAATAATTAATTTTCAAAAATCCTTTGTGTACTTGTTGAAGGGCTAGGTTCTGCAGATTAAATAATGCTTTCTTCTTCAATCACATTTTGTTCATTTGCACGTTCAGAAGAAATTTGACGACTGGGTACTATACTAGTCTCACGCAGTTTAATGAAAACATTAGTAAACACTCTGGAATCTGGTATTTTGCGGTTAAGAAATCGTGTCTCCACCAGCAGCAAGAGCATTGCGATTACAAAACTCGTAAGCAAGTACCATATTAACATATTCAGCATGTCTAAATACGTGTGGCATTATTATAAACACTTATTATACCAAACAATGTTAGGTTAAAACTGTCACAAATCAAATGCCTATTTCAGACTATCGAATGTTTCTTAGCTATTTTAGACATGTGTGTCCATCAAACTTGTACGCGGCAGTTATGTCTCTGTAACGATTAAGTTTTTTTAGTCGAAATGATTCATACCACCACCACCTATAAAAATAAAAATATTTACTATTTCCCCTAAAATACCATGTAGAATTCGACGGGCGGAATATTAAACCACATTGTAGTAGTAAATAGAATATTAATAATGTACGTTGTTTTAGAAGTTTTGCGGTTCAGCTACTTCTCGTAAGGTGGTGCCGTTGGCAATATTTTTGTCATTGAGATATTTTAGACCGAATAGTATTTACAGTTTGCTAGCATATGCTGTTGTCTCTTTCTAGTAATTTTTTAAATAAAGTGAGTTTTGTGAAAAATGGAAATAACGCGCGAAAATTTTCGAGATATGATTTTCTACGATTTTAAACCAAATCATTGTTTGGCGATGAAGCACCAACCTCGGTGACTGTTGAACGGTGGTACGAGTTCCAGTCTGGACGTGTTTCGTCCAAACACGAGCAATATGCGTCTTGGTACTATTCCGCTAGAGAATCGTCACAGTCAATGCTGAATGGTATACAACAATTTGCTTACCAACTGTGTTCCCAAAAATGCGCGAGAAACGACCAAGAAGATGAACTGCTCTGCTCTCTCTAAAAAAGTTAGCAATTTTAATGCTGAACAGAATTCAAACTATTATAAAAGATAAATAGAGCTTAAAAATATATTACATAGATACTTTGTGCATTATATGTGGATATTATAAATTGGGACCAATACCGTATTCACATCATATTGTTGTGATCCATTATTTCTCATCACCAGTTGATGTTTCATTTTGTTACAAGTTGTCGCAAACTATTACTTTCCGTTTCTCGACGCAAAATTAGTGTTGATATTGGTACCATGAATTAATAGCTAATTACTGTCCAGTATTTTCAACCGAGTAATTAGAATACTTCCTTAAATATCAAAATTTAATTTTGCTCTATATATGTATATACGAGGAAGCGTTTTTATATTCGCGGAATGGGCGGGTTGTAGAGGGGTGAGTAGGCGCATTGGGGCGTGGCCTGTGCAGCGACTCATGATTAGTATAAATACGAAGTTTCATTGTTTATTAGACAGTTAGTCTTTGAGCTATCGTCAACCAAGTAACATAATCAGAAGTGAAAAGTGAAATATGGAAAAAATCGAATATCGTGCCGTTATAAAGTTCCTTACCAGGCAAGGAAAATCAGTCGCGACCATAATGAATGATATGTCATTGGTTTACGGCGACTCTTGTCCAGGAAAAACCATGGTGTACAAGTGGCATAGTTTATTTAAACAAGGAAGGGAATCCCTTGAAGACGACCCGAGGCCGGGCAGGAGCATTGAGGTGACCACGCCAGCACTTATCCAAAAAGTTGAACAAGTTGTACTCGAAGATGATCGACTAAAGAAGAAACAACTCGCAGAAATGGTTGGAGTATCCGATACAACAATTTTTAAAATCCTACACGATCATCTCGGCATGTCTAAGGTCAGCGCAAGATGGGTGCCGAGAATGCTCACGCCGCCGCAAAAACAACAGCGCGTAGAGTGTTCGCGTGCATTTTTGGACCTCTGTAATGAAGACAAGGATGGTGTATTGAGTGGAATTGTTACTGGAGACGAAACTTGGGTTCATCATTATGAACCTGAGTCCAAACAAGACTACATGCAGTGGCATAAAAAGGGCACAGCACCTCCCAAGAAATTTAAAGTGTCACAATCAGCTGGGAAACTCATGGCAACGGTATTTTGGGACTCGGAAGGAATATTGTTGATTGATTATAAAGATAAAGGTGTTTCTATAACCGGAGAATATTACGCTTCAATATTAGAGCGACTAAAAGAAGCCATTAAAGAGAAAAGACGGGGAAAATTGACAAAAGGTGTTCTGCTTTTGCACGACAACGCGCCCGTCCACAAGAGCCGCGTTGCGTTAGCTGCCCTGCATAAGGTGGGCTTCGAAATTGTGAATCACCCACCCTACAGCCCAGACCTGGCCCCGAGTGATTATTACCTGTTTCCGAAAATGAAAAAAGAGCTGCGGGGTAAAAAATTTACTGCCGATGATGAAGTCAAGGAGGCAGTTTCGGCGTATTTTGCAGATAAAGAGAAATCATTTTTTTATGAGGGTATAAATAAATTAATTGAAAGATGTGAAAAATGTATCCGTCTTGCAGGTGAATATATTGAAAAAGAAAAATAATTTGGTTTTTTTATTTCCACCCCTTGTCCCCCATTCCGCGAATATAAAAACGCTCCCTCGTACTTCATTATTTTCTACCTAAAGGGATTTAATGTTAATAAGTTTTAAGGTTATATAATACAGTCACATTTAACACAAAGAAATTAACCATTAAATTATAGCAAATAATGTAGGGACGTTATTGAAATTCAAATTGTAATTAGTTTTCGACTCAATGAGTTAAATCTTAATTTCATAAATGTAAATCAATTTTGAGCTTATGGAATGCAATTACAATGCAACTGATATATGAATTAGTAACGCAATGCATGTATCTGAACCAACATTTCGGTTTTTGGTTACAGGAGTGTAGTAGGATTTGTTGTTCGAATGCCTCCATAAAAATGTAGGCGACAACAGGACAGAGAGACCCCATGGCTGCACCCGATACTTGTTCGTAGTAACTGCCACGGAAATGAAAATAGGTAGAGGTTAAACAAGTATTCACCAGATCAGCCAAATCATCAGGTTGGTTGTCATAAGTTTCACCATGGAGATTGAATCAGAAGGATCCCTTCCTTTCCTTGACGTTTTGGTGAATTGTCGTCTGGATGGTTCACTAGGATATTCAGTTTATCGCAGACCCACACACACTGACCAGTACCTTAACGCCCTCTCCCATCGTCATCCCGCCCAGAAACAGGGCGTTATCAACTCCTTAGTCCAAAGAGCTTTAAACCAGCATTCTCTATCCCAGGAATTAAGTCATATTACCAAAGCTCTTATGAACAACTATTTCTCCAACTATAATATTCAACAAACTTAATACACAGCATATCATCTCGCCCCCTCTCTAAAGCCCATCTACTCTATATACAAGGTGTTACTGACCGCATCAGTAGGGTACTTCTCAAAAACAACATCAAAACCATCTTCAAACCCCATTCCAAATTATCTGACCCTTTTCCCGTAAAAGACCGCGTTTCTTTAGAATCACCTGGTGTGCACAGAATTCCTTGCTCGTGCGGCAGTGTATATCTTGGTGAAAGAAAGCGGTCTGTCGGCACTCGTGTTACTGAGCATGAGCGTTGTACTAGGTTGCTACGCGCAGATGGTTCTGTACTTGCTGAGCATAGGCTGAAAACAGAGCATCATATCCAATTTAATTCTACCAAGATCCTATCCCGTACTAATCATTACTATAGTCGCAAAATCCGCGAGTCTATAGAGATCTCTAAGCCCCCAAATAATTTTAGCCGTGATGAAGGCTAACCCTACACAACGCCTGGCAATTCTGCATCTCCAAACAACCCAACCGCAACCGTAACGCTCCATTGGCCCATGACCCATTACCCATATACAAACACGTCCACCATCGACTTACAGCAGTTTCAGTACGATAGACAGTAGCAGTAGTTGAGCCCTGAAGATGTCCCATATGAGTGGGTACGAAACGTCGGCAGTTATATCAGTGACGCTGTTCCAGCCCGGAAGCAGATATGAAAATATTCTTCGTTTTGAACGAATACTAGGCCTAATCATATTAATATGTGGACGGACGGTGATTTTTATAAACGCTTCTAACTCACTAAAAACCTTACCAATATATTAGGTGCGCAACTAAGTTCTCGCTGTTTTTCAAGAAATGGCTCCAGTAGTAAGTGCTGGTCGATGGTGACATAACCAAAACGTCATGAACCAAGCTTAGACATATGGTAAACAAACCGCTTTGACACATTAGTGATTTTGTTTTTGCGTCATATACTTTAGGTTGTGTGAAAATGTCTGACAATGTCTGTTATATCAGTGACGCGATTCCAGCCCGGAAGCCCAGAAGCAGATATGAAAATATTCTTCGTTTTGAACGAATACTAGGCCTAATCATATTAATATGTGGACGGACGCTTATAACTCACTAAAAACCCTACCAATATATTAGGTGCGCAACTAAGTTCTCGCTGTTTTTCAAGAAATGGCTCCAGTAGTAAGTGCTGGTCAATGGTAACATACCCAAAACGTCATGAACCAAGCTTAGACATATGGTAAACAAACCGCTTTGACACATTAGTGATTTTGTTTTTGTGTCATATACTTTAGGTTGTGTGAAAATGTCTGATTTTGTGCCAAATAATCGTCATTTGCGGGAAGTGTTGCTTTTCTTCTTTCATTCGAAGAAAACGGCGGCTGAAGCGCATCGAGAACTCCAAAAATTGGTTACGTCGCTTCAAAGACGGTGATTTCGATGTTGACGACCGTTCGCGTGAAGGAAGACCAAAAACCTTCGGAGACGCTGAATTGGAGGCATTGCTCGATGAGGATCCGTGCCAAACGCAAAAAGAGCTTGCTTCAGCATTAGGAGTTACCCGCCAAGCCATTTCCCAACGAATGCATGCGTTGGGAATGATTCAAAAACAAGGAACTTGGGTTGTTTCTTATGATTTGAAGCCAAGAGACGTTGAGCGTCGTTTTTTCGCCTGTGAACAACTGCTCCAGCGGGAAAAAAGGAAGGGTTTTCTTCATTGCATCGTTACGGGTGATGAAAAATGGATTCATTACAGCAACCCAAAGAGGAGAAAATCATGGGGACTGCCCTGTCATGCTTCTACGTCGTCGGTTCGGCCGAATATTCACGCTGCGAAGGTTTTGCTGTGTATTTGGTGGGACCGGGGCGGTGTTATTTATTATGAGCTGTTGAAACCGAACGAAACCATCACTGGGGAACGGTATCGAACTCAATTGATGCGATTGAGCCGAGGACTGCGCGAAAAGCGGCCACAATACGAGCAGAGGCACGAAAAAGTGATTCTACAGCATGACAACGCTTGGCCTCACGTTTCCAAACCCCCTAAAATTGTGCAACGCGTCGTTTTGGACACACAGAAGACAGTCACAACTAAGTGGTATACTGAACAGTGCTTGCGTAAAGTCATTAGATCTATAAAGAACCTTCGGCCAAAGTCAAGAATGGACACCTGGTTCCTCCATCACGATAATGCTCCAGCATTAAAGATTGGTTTCGGAGGATGGAGAGGTGTATTGAGTGTAGAGGAAATTACTTTGAAAAAATTAAATAAATAAAGCTGTATTGCAAAACTTTCCTAGTACCCTTTGTATTGCAGTTATTTGCAACAGATTGCGTATTAATATTCGTCGGTGATTTTTCTGGTATACAAGAATTAAACAACAACATGCCGCGTTATAAAAATGTATCACATCAATATTATGTGATAACTTAATTATATTTCCGAGTACTAATGCAGAACAATTAAAAATTAGGCAAAAGTTCTTTAAAATTGCTAGACTTCCAAGAGTAATTGGTATCTTAGATTGTATACACGTTAAAATTTCACTTGGTATATTTTACACAATGTCCAAAATTAGAAATTTTAGATAGTTAGTAAATGACCGTGCTTGTTTTAAAAATGGTAGTATAAACGATGATAGTCATTTAGTGGCTCATAGTGGCAATCGAAATAGAAATTATATATTAATGCCACTTAATTCAATGAATCATTGATTCGAACCAAAAATTATGTTGAAGGAAGTTATGATGTGTGGAAAAGAAGGGGTATAAATCATGTTTGAATTAAAAAAGGTTCAGTGTTACAGTACTTCATAATATTTGCTGTCAAAATAATTAAGTTAATCTCCAACTTCTAGAAGATTTAGAAAGTGTTGTTTTAGTAAATAATGTAACCCACAATAGAGATGTTCGAAATGAAAATCATCATATAAGGAATATTTTAATTAGTGACTATTTCAGAAAGTTTGTTTTTTTTTAAATATGTAAAACAATTTATCATGTGTATAAACGTCAACAAAATAATTGCGCATAATATATAAACACAGATTTTTACAAACTTTCCTTATATTGTCTGGCTCTACTAAACTATCTCCTTAAAAAATCAGTGTAAAACTCGTATTTGTTTAAGCTCGGGCTTAAACTAGAATAAGAGTTTACGTAAGCTTTGGTTAAACCCAAAAATTGTCTCTTTGAGCAGATAAAGCTTTATCGCTCTTAAACAACTCAACGATATTTTCAGGTTTATCTCATTATAATATCATTCTCAATTGTAATGTGATAATCCATAAAACGGTTAGAATATCAGCGAATTTTCAAGAAATACTATCGTTGCAAGAAAATATAATAATGTTCGAAAATTGGGTACCGGTACACTAAAGATTTGGATTTCATTCACTTATTGAATCAGTTATAAATTATAGTGTTCATATCTGGGCTTCTTGGTGGCCAATCCATAGTTCTAATACCCATGAATTGAAGACAGTCGAGTGCCTCTCTAGCAAGGTCAATGTTATCTTGTATAAATGAAAATATCCCCGGTAAATGGAAGAAATAGTATCATATGTTCCTCTAAGATGTTTTCTCCGTAGAAATATGCATTCGTGGGTCTCTTCCGTTTAGGAATCAAAACCGCAACAATCTAAACAAGATTCTCTCCAGAACATTATGGATTCACCACAAAATGGGATCCTCGGAGATACACAGTCTGTCTCAGAGAAAACGGAACTTTTTTAAAATGAAATCAAAAGCTTACTATTTTGGTAAAATTCATTTATTTTATTCAAAGTAGTCGCCTTCGGCTTCAATACAACGTTTTGTACGGTCAATTAATATGTGGAATGAATTTTTAAGTTCATATTTAGAGATGTCCTTCAAGATCGCTGTCGGCGTCTTTTTAATGGCTTCGACGTCCTTTCATCGGCAAATGTAGTTTGGAGAATAGATAGAAATCGTAGGAGGCAAAGTTCGGTAAATACGGTAAATGGTTGACGGTTAAATCAGTGATAAGCGGCGAACGATCAGATGATGCATTATCATGTAATAAACGTCAGCTACCATTTTCACGATATTTAGGGCGCACATGACTAATATGTGCCTAAAGACGCTTCATAACACTACGATAATATACAGCATTGACTGTTTGACTAGTTGTGTACTATACCTTTTGAATCATAAAAACGAATCAACATTATCTTCACTTTTGACTTCTCCAAACGGCTTCTTTTCGGTCTTTCTTCGCTCGGATGCTTCCATTCAGAGCGTTGACGGTTTATCTCTGGATAATATTAAAAACACCACGTCTTATCGAAAGTTACAATAGAATACTTGAAGTTTTCGACCTTTTTTGAGTCTTTAATCAAGTCTGTACAATGTTTGTGTGGTACAAACCATGCACAAATCTTTCTCAGTCCCAAAAGCTGTCAAAATGAGATGAATTGAATCTTTGGAAATATTTAATTCCATACCCACGTATTGCAATGAGGATTTCGGTTCATTTCTGATAAATTCAGCACAAGGTCGATGTTACTTTCAGTAACCACAGATTTTTTACACCACGATGTTCGTCGTCATTTATGTCTGTACGACCGTCTTTAAATTGTTTATACCACTCATATACACTCGTACATGATAAACATGCAGCACCATACACTTGTTTCATCAAATTAAACGTTTCAATAAACGATTTACCGAGTTTAAAACAGAACTTAATATTTGCTCTTTGTGCAAAATTCACTTTTCGACCAATACCAAATACACACTGTTACTTTATGCGCAATTTCTCTGCTCCTAATGATACAAATGCCATGATATTTTGACATAACATTGGTGAAATATCTACTTACAGACGCATGTTTTTTTAACAGATTTAAAAAAGTTCCGTTTTCTCTGCGACAGACTGTGTATATTGCAGCAAACTTCTCTCCTGTCAAACTCGTTCACGTTAATATGGTGAATTAAAGATTACTCTTGTTTCGTTTGAAAACAACAAGACAACTAAACTCGCTTTACGTCTTTCCTTATAAAACGCAGTCTAGTAACTGTGTTCTCTGGTGAGCAATGGTGCAGTAGCTGGTCTTCTGCTATGCAATCCTCCTGCATTAAGTCTTCTCCTGACCTTCCTGACCTTTCGTGGAGAAATTGTTACAATTCGAGCTGCTATTAAGATTCTGCTTAGCTCTAAAGTGGCAGAATGCTTATTTCATAAGGCGTGTATTTTGTGCAAATGTTTATGTATATATACATATAATCTTGCGAAAATGTTATAATGCAATGGATATTGAAAAAGTATGTGCAAAATTAACTTACGTTTATATTTGTAATATCTTTTAACACATGGATCAATAAGTCCCGAGACTAACCCATAGATGGCGCTCGTAGTAAACCAGTAACCACGTCTTTCTAGAGTACTAACCTTTGCTTGAAACGTGTCAAAATTTTAAGTCGATCGGACCAGAAACAGCTGAGTTATCGAGGTTGGAGTAAAGTCGTTTTGTAGTTTGTTTAAGCAATGGAAAAAACCGAGTTTCGTGTTCTGATAAAACATTGTTTTTTAATGGGTAAAAACACCACGCAAGCAAAACAATGGATTGAAAAATGTTACCCGGACTCTTGTCCATCAAAAGCAACGATTTGTCGGTGGTTTGCCGAGTTTAAACGTGGTCGTACCGACACAAATGACGCGGAACGCTCGGGTAGACCTGTGGAAGACGTTACACCGGAAAATGTGAGTGAAGTGACAAAAATTATAATGAAAGATCGTAAAGTGAAGCTCCGTGAGATTGCTGAGATGACACAGATATTATATGGAAGTGTATTTACTATCCTTCATGAAAAATTGAGCATGAAAAAGGTTTTTTCCAAGTGGGTGCCGCGATTGCTCTCGATGGAACAAAAACAGCAACGAGTCGATGATTCAGAAAGCTGTTTATCGCTATTTACTCGCAACAAAAAAGATTTCTTGCGTCGTTACGTGACCATGGACGAAACATGGATCCATCACTACACTCCAGAGTCGAAGCGGCAGTCATCTGAGTGGCGCACAGCTGGCGAAAGCCGTCAGCTGGCAAAGTCCTGGCGTCAGTTTTTTGGGATACACATGGCGTGATTTTCATTGACTACCTCGAAAAAGGTAAATCGATCAACAGTGATTATTATATTGACTTACTGGTGCTTTTGAAGGAGGAAATCGCAAAAAAACGACGTGCAGAGAATAAAAATCTTTTTTCACCAAGACAATGCACCCTGCCACAAGTCGATGAAAACAATGGCAAAATTGAACGAATTGGGTTTTGATCTGCTTCCCCACCCCCCATATTCGCCAGATTTAGCCCCCAGTGACTACTGGCTCTTTGCTGATCTTAAAAAAATGCTCCAGGGAAAAAGATTTGTCTCAAATGAGGAGGTCATCGCTGAAACTGAAGCTTATTTTGAAGCGAAAGATAAATTTTTTATGAACATGGTATTGAAAAATTGGAAAAGCGTTGGAACCATTGTATCACCTTAAAAGGTGATTATGTTGATGAATAAAAAAAAATTTTGCAAAAAAAATGTTGTTTTCATTGTTAGTCTCGGGACTTATTGATCCATGTGTTAATACTATAAAGTGTTTACAATTGTATGTCACTGTCAATCAGAAATACATATCCGAAGTATTAAAATTAGGACAGTAGAAAATTGCAAAGAGTTGCTTGTAAATAAGTTCTAAACTTAATACAACAAAACGCGATTCATGTTACACATATTAAATGATTTGTAAATATTAGCCCTTTGTGATTTCCAATTCATGTGCTTTTTGGTAATACTTTTCATTTATTATCTTTCTAGGCATTCTAATGAAAGTTTTCCTAATGGCTCCGTCAAACCCATAAAGAATTTATTTCCAGATTCTTTAGACTTTTATATTAATTAGTTGGCACTACGACCCTTCCTGTCTAAATATAGATATTTAACGTTAAATAATTAATTTTTTTCCAAAAATGTATATTTTAACTTTTAGTTATGGATATACGAAATATTAATTTTTTTTAACATAAATAATACTACGTAATAGCATAATCAATATCGATATACTTGCACGTAACAGTATCAACGATATCGTTTTTAGCAGTTTAAAATGTTTAAAATTTATATTAAAACCGTAGTGTAAACTATAGGTTTGTAGCTATGTGGCTATTATGATTGCAATTCTACGTCTAAAAATAAAACTTTTGGTTATGTTTCAAAACAAAATAAATAACACCAGCATATACTTATTTAGTTCAAGGCTTTTCTGATACTTTATGAGAATCTTTCGATAATATCGAAGAGTTATTAATAAACAGTAATAGAAAATAAGAACACAGTCATAAGTATATTACAACACAATTTCACTTTCGATGACATTTCTTGTAAATTCACTTTACTTGAACGTCACGATGAAATCGAATATGAGGTAGGTCGTACATAATATGGTCATCTAAATCCATGGCCTACTGACACACTGGCATTGATACCACTTTTGCATTCATTGCAGTTTTATTAAGTGTAAACGCCCATTACAGTTGACACACTTACCTAGTGATTAAAATGTACAATTTACTTTTATTTTTACCACATTCTGTGACGTCATACTCCAACGATCTGTTCCAATTTCGCATAACGAGATATAAAATCTGCACATATGGTGACTGAAATACATAATGGCGAATTCGTCTTGAAAAAAAATAAACAAAAAACACACGATTTGTGTACGCGTTGATTATTTTAAACATAATAAAAGTTCATCATTAAATGGTATTTAGAAAAGAACTGCCTGTAATATTAATGAATAAAAAAATATCTCAAACAATTTTGTACATACATTTATAGACTTATTTATGTCGTCCTCATTCTATTATAAATATTTTAATAATTATTTCTCTTCGTTTTGCGCATTTTCTTTTCTTAATAGCTAATATTTAATCATTTTTTTGTATGTAAAATTATATCTTATACCAGTTGTTATTTTATTCCAAATTCTTTGGACTCTACATAGTTTATCTGTTCTCAAATAGTTATTTCCATACATATTCGTGAACGTGCTTTGTAATTTCCAAATCATGTTCTTTTTGATAAGATTTTCATTCTCCTTCTTAGCAATCTGTTGAAAGCTTACTTAATGTATACTTTCTCAAAGCCTAGATTTTATTTCCACGTTGAATTTTGATTATTTTCTTGGCAGTTTTTATTTGTTAATTGGATTTGTAAAACCTATAAAATCCAGACTGTAAAAACGTATGGTACAATGTTTTCTAATATATGTTTATATATTAGTCTACCTGATATTTGAAAAGTTAATTGTTCATTTCCAGTTATGACTTGATCGTCTATCGTCCGAAAAGGACACAAACTGTCAGATTTTGTTAACAATATAATAAACTTGATTCTGTACAAACATGGTATTGAAGAAATGTTGGCGTTGTATTTGAACGATCACAACAAATGATGTGTACATGTTCATGTAAAATAGAATGGCATGCTATAACATCAGATCTGTTAAAAACATGTTCGAAACTAAAAATATTGAAATAATGTCTATCTATGTTCTATTGACAACATTCGGAGTATATTGAAATACTTATTGTATTAGGTTGATCGAAAAATTCGTGTGAGTTAACTGCAGTTGGTGTTAAGGTGTAACTTTTGGAATACATTTTCTATGGGTTAGTCATACTTGTCTAGGCGTTTGACAGTGACGTATCAGCGAACATTTTGGTAGTAAAAGTAATTTTGTAACACAACGTAAGTGATTATAGTTTAAAAGGTGATTTAAAATGATAGAAAGTAACGAGCTTTTCGCAGAATTATGTTGTTTTATTTCCGCGAAGGCAAAATGCAAGTTAACTAAAAGAAAAAAAATGTGCTGCGAACGAAAATGTCGTGAACGAACGTACATGTCAAAAGCGGTTTGCTAAATTTTGTTTGGAAGAAATCGGGAAATCAACAGCAAGACTAAATATAAGCTAATGGACAATTTCAGAACACTTGGTATGGCGAAAAAAACTTTATATTTGGCACGAGCTATAAATTCGGTGACGAGAAATAAATCGTTTATAATAATATGAAACGAAAAAGATTAGATTATCAGCCTTACTCCAAGTTGATAAACCACATCAACGAAATCTTAATGGGGCTGAAATGAATTTTATATTATGGGGTATTATCACACAACCAAAGCATAGATTTAAATAAGTACTGTTCTCAGTTAAAAGAATTGAAGACAAATAACTGGAAAGCACTTGGAAACAAATGAAAGAAATAGTGTTTCATTACGACGATGACAGACATGTTTCTTTTCAAGGTCGCCAAGAGATACTGAAGCTGGGATGGGATGCTTTGCTTCGTCTATCATATTCCCCCAACCTTATGCCAGTTGCCTACCATTTATTTCGGTTTTTGCAGAACCCTTATAATATGAATATCGTTTCTTTGGAACTTCTGCAAAACTAGTTGGACCGCTTTTTTATGAAAGAAACCCAAGGCTTCTACAAGAGAAGAATCATGAAACGACAAAAAGAGGTCATTAATTGGAACAACTAATATGCAATAAAAAATTGCTTTAAAATCTGCACGAACTTTTCGGTCAACACGATAGAATCTCACAATTAAAATTTAAACTTTTATGTATATTTCCAAATTCGAATCCATATAAATTTAATAAATAAATTTATTAAAAATAAGTTCGCATATAAAATTTAATTTCCAATTGCAACAAATATATATCACAGTTCGGAAAGTATAATACTTATGTCAGCTTTTTTGAAAGGATTGACTTCATGGTCGAAGGAAAATATATTTCATCAATTTCCGACGTTGTAATAAAAAGTAATCGTTGGGTGCTACATTGAGATTATATGGTGGATATGCAATAAATTTAATGCTTTGATCCTTTAAATAATCTCGTAATGAACACGATTTACTATTGACGCTTAAAGTTGCATAAAATTACCATTCAAAAATAAAAGTCTGATATTAAATTCCACGAGTTTTCATAAAGGTGTTTAATTGAAATAACTAACTGCAAAACCGCACGATACTTTTGCGATCGGTTACTGTTAAACTTACTAAAGAAGAAATAAAATTGACACAATGACAGTTGCATCAACACATCTCTACCTATGCATACCTACTAATTAAATACAACGTTAAGAGAACATTCTTCGTTATCATTAGAGTGGTCACATTTGTCTGTGCACCAGGTTCATAATAAATACATACTAAATATTTACGGTGACTCATCCAAGGCCAATTGCTATGCTCGTTTATATGTATACTTGTTCGTACATATGTACATACATACATACACATTTACTACATCGGATACTATCCTGTCGCGCCAATAAAAATTGACAGTTCTAGGTATCATTATTCCCTTATTTTAAAAAAGCATTTGTTACAATAATTCATATGCTTCTTTTCTAAAATTCATTTTTCTCTTTTGTTTTATAGATTATAGTAACGTACAGAATTTATGTATGTATATATTCAGACGTTATTGTGAAATTTCAAATCATTTTTAATTTTTTAAAAATTACCATTCCGATTTCATAGAACTACAAATGTGTACAAAGGGTACGAGGAAAGTTTTGCAGTAGGAAGCTGCTTGTTGCTGCATGTTGAGACATGTTCATACGTGCATAGTAGCCGCCGCACCATGCCGATGGGCTCAGTTATTCATTAGCAGTGAGGGTGCAAAGCGCTTGCTATGGCATCGTGGTCACGAAATGAGAGAAGGGCAGTTTTGCGTTATAATTTCGTGCGTGGTTTAAACATAGACCAGTGCTTCGAAGAAATAACTCTTGCACTAGGTGATGTTTGCCCACATCGCACAGCGATATTCAGGTGGTGTAGAGAATTCCAAGGGGGAAATTTAACTGTAGAGGATGCTGAGAGGCCGGAAAGGCCACGAACGTCAGTTACGGAGGAAAATGTTACTACTGTGAGTAAAATGCTTGGCGAGGACAGGCGAGTGACCTAATAGATAGAGGGTATTTCAGGCCTAAATGCACCAGCTATTTGTTCGATTCTGTATGATCATTTGCACGTGAAGAAACTTTGTTCTCTCTGGGTGCCGCATCGACTGACTGAAGAGCAGATGACACGACGTGTGACTTGGTGCCGGGAGATGCTAAAAAAATTTAATAAGGGACAATCTCGGTATGTGAACAACATCGTGACAAGTGATAAGACTTGGCTGTACCATTACCATGTACCATGCCGACCAAAGTTTGGGTCCCGATCTGTAAAGAAGAAAATGATAGTTGTATTTTTCAAATCGAGTGGAATTGTGGAACGCGTCGTTTTGGACACACAGAAGACAGTGAACAGACACTGAACAGTGCCCGCCTAAAATCATTGGATCTATGAAGAACCTGCGGCCAAAGTCAAGAATCGACACCTGGTTCCTCCATCACGATAATGCTCCAGCTCACCGCGCCAAAGCCTGCACCAAATATTTGACCACGGCAGGATTGAAACTTCTCGAGCACCCTCCCTGCAGTCCAAATCCTGCTCCCTGCGACTGCTTTACTCCCTAGTGAAACTTGGCAGAACTGGTTTAAAGATTGGCTTCGGAGGATGGAGAGGTGTATTGAGTGTAGAAGAAATTACTTTGACAAAATTAAATAAACAAAACTGTATCGCAAAACTTTCCAGTACCCTTTGTATATCGTAGATTAATGGTCCTTTTTAAAATAAAGAGTTATTAATATATGTAAGTATTTATAAGATGTAGGCGCCATATATATTCATAGCTGTACATGCGCTAAGCCTACACTATGAATAGTAAAATTCTACGAGCAGTAGGTAGCAATCAGGTAACGACATTAGTGGCATGAAATGTCTCAGTTAACTAGAATTACCGAGTTATCATTTAATTTTTAACAAAAGAGAGGAATACGCCTAATAAAATTAAACAACATTTTGACGGCGTTGTTTAATTTTAATTAATAAATTATTCCTTTATAAGCTCTTAAAAATATGTAAATGTAAGCTGTGTGTGAAGATGGGCAAAATGTTTCTGTTTGATACAAGAATCCCTCGATGATGGATTTCCATTTATTGAAGAATTGGTATTAGAAGATGGCTATTTGAAAAGAAGGAATTATTAATACTGTTTGATATAACATGCAATACAACATCAACGTTCTGTTGAATGTGTACGCTTGTGCATACAACCAATGACTGATTTTGGAGCCCATTGTCGCAGAAGATGAAACAGTGATTCGGCACTATGATTCTCTATCCAAAAAGAAGTCGATGGCGGCGACCAGATAAACCTCGCCAGCAAAAGTCAACAAAAAATAGCGTTATCAACAGCACATATTATGCTTGTTTCTTGTATAAAATGAATCGAGGAATATTGTCAAAAGATAATCGTCATATGCGCATGTCGATGCGCCTGTTCGCATTGCCAGAGTTTCACAGGATGCAATTCGCAAATATGGCTTTCAAAAAATATATCATTAACCATATAGTCCTCCTGACACGGCTCCCAATGACTATTACTTATTTTCCTATTACATTGAAAGGTTTTTAGGGGCATCGTTTTTATAACGATATTGAGAGAAAGATTTAGTTTCAGAATGGTATAAAATTATTAATTAATCGTTATAATAAATGTTTTTGGAAATATTTAATTCCATTCCCACATATCGTAATGAGGATTTCAACTCATTTCTGATAAATTTACGCACAAGTTCGATTTGACTTTCCGTAACCACAGATTTTTTTGCACCAAGATGTTCGTCGGCATTTATATCCGTACGACCGTCTTTAAATCGTTTATAGCACTCACACACTAGTGTGTGATAAACCCGCATCACCATATACTTGTTTCATCAAGTTAAACGTTTCAGTAAAAGACTTACCGAGTTTATAACAGAACATACACGCTGTTACTTTATGCGCAATTTCTCTGCCTCTATTGATGCAAATATCATGACATTTTGAGATAACAATGGTGAAATGGTGCTACAAAGAATTACTATTTTAAAAAAGTTCGGTTTTCTCTGCAACAGACTATGTATATATATTAATCTTAATATTATTTATGTGTGTAGTTATCATTAGATACTAAAATTAAGTTGTTATTACTAAATAAATATTTGATGGATATCAAGATTAGAATTCACTAGATTATCGGGTCTCTTTTACAGTTATTTAGAATTATAGCTTTTATATACAAAATATAAAATTTCTAGTACCGGCCTTCGTATTAAGCCGATTGATAGCTCAGTGGTAAGTGACTGGCTTATCATGCCGGGGGTTTCGGATTCGAATTAACTTAGGCTTATGGAATTATTGATAGACTTACGCCGATAAATTTAGAGTACAAATTCCATATTTTAAAATGCCGTTCATTATTTAATGCTACAGACTGAATTAGCAGAATGATGAAACATAAAATCACAATATTTGTGATTAATCATTTTATAATTTATACTACCTGTTAAAACAATTATTTACTTTTGTTAATTATCTTTTGTTATAGGTTAACATCTCATAGATGTAATTATTACTAAGAATCTTTTGCGTAATTAGAGATATTTTATTATATGTAATGCGTTCAAAAATTTACTTTACGTCAATATTGGGCATTGCTTTCGTCTCTTTTTGGAAGAAACGTATTTAACCTCACAAGACATACCATAATTCATCCATAATAAAACGATTGTTTTAATAAAGTAAAATAAAATATAAATTAATGCATTTTAAAACATAGCTGCTTTCCTTGTATTTGTATTCAAATACGAAATTTCTGTTTTAAATTTCCAGATCTGTTTCTTTACAGAATACTTTTAAGATGACTTCACACGAAAACAATCAAGTGACGTTCGGAATAATCAATTCAACAATTTTCAATAATTTCGTTTAGTTTTACTCTCTACAAAATATTAATTTTTTGGGGACACCGTACACGCAACTTTTCCACTTAATTGAGAATTATGCTACGATTAATAACAGTAATTATGTTGATCAACAGTTCAATACAGTAGAAAAGTTACTTCATAGGAGAAAACAACATTATTCGCTATAAGTGGATAGTTTCTGTTAATGTCCATGATCTTTTCACAAAATTGAATGCTTATCAAAACGTGTACGGATACCTTCTAAATTATACATGCCTTATAAATGTTTTATTTACAAACCTTATTGAACACGAGACTATATACTCAACGTCTGATAAGTATGGTTAAGGCTTTACAAAGGAAAGTAGCTGAATTGCACAATTAATAAAAGAAAACATGCCATTGATGTCAATTAGTCATCAGCATTGTAGAGGTTTTAGAAAAACTACTGAAAGAAACGTTTTATAACATAACATCACATTAGCAAACAGACCGGTATCGCTAAGTGGACTAAAATTTACTGTAATCGTATCAGACAGAACATTTAAGCCTGAATTAAATGACAAATATCGAATGCAAACGACCTACAAAAAATAAAGACAAAATTGGGAATGAAGATGAAAAAAGTACGACTAGAATGGTCAAAGTTACATAAAAAATTAAATAAACTTTTACTATTTAAGATTAAAGAAAGGTAAGTGTCTGTTACTTTATTTTCTAAATATTAAATATGGAAGCTTTTTATAGAATTTCAAGTGTTTTTACGGAGATAATATTCAGCGATGAAAAGTGTTTGGAGTCAATTCCGATACATTAAATTTTGAATTTTGAATGCTTTAATTAGATTATTTCATAGTTATCTACTTGCAGGATAAGTCAAAACTCTGTACTTCGACTTCGGGTGCGCCCATAGGGTTCTGCTTTAGGACCGTTACTTTTCATTATATTCGTCAATGATGCGTTAACTTTCACACCCTGTGTAGCAATGATATATGCAGATGAACTTAAGATCCATCGTACCATCATCATTGAAGTAGAGGTCGAGTATTTGCAAAACGAATTGAACACTAGTTGAATGGTGCAAGAAAAATAAGTGTAATCACAATATTAGTCAATAAACAAGTTTAGATATAATATGTAATCCTACTGCGAGATATGTAATTAATATGTATATGTAAACAATAAATATATGTTCACTTTTTCCCTAGTGCTTTTAATGATTTCATCTAAATCTCTGTGTGCCCAAATATAATACTTCTGAACGGTAGTGTATATACAATATATAATAGATATTACATTTAGTATAATTTTATCGTGTCTCTAATGCTATAGTGCTACTATATCTCCTCTGTTAAAGGAATTATTACTATTATTGTTAAGTATCCTACCGCAGTAATGAACAGGTTAAGATTCTTTACTTTGTTAAAAAGACAATGAATCAAGTACAATACAAAGAGGTAATTTAAAATGTTTTACTATTGTATGTAGAGACTTTAGACCATGCACGTCTATACAGAATAGTGAATTTTGCCCTCATGACAAATCTGTAACGTTTTTTAAGAGCACAATTTACACCAGTGTTTGGTCCGATAACTCTCCAGATCTAAATGCTATAAAAAAATTTTAAATTTATGAACATACATCTTTAATTTATAAACAGAAGAACACTAGCATAGATATGCTAAAAGCTAATAATCGGAGCACTTGGATACAATATCTAAAAATTGGAGAAATGATGAGGGCCTGTAGATATAGCATGCCAAGAAGAATTGGCGCTGTTATTAAAGCAATGGTTGGGATTATTAAATATTAATATTCATATATTTTAGTTTTATATGTTTAATTTTAGCGAATTTAGCACAATTTTATCATGAATCTAATTCAATTGTTGCTATTCCCTGACTAATGTAATTGATACAATACTAGTTGCAGAGGTCCAACATAAGAATTTTGGCCATAATTAATAATTTATCTTCAATTGCTATTACTTCGGCGTAACCCATTACATTTCAATTTTTTACATGTTCCTCGCATTTAAATTTTTAAATTTTCGTTACAACGTTCTCCATTATGGATGTATGATTTGAAAGGAAAGCATCAAATAAAATGCGTAAATCATGGTTATTTTTCTGTCACCGTTTTCAACCATCATCAGTTTCGATAGCTTCCACTTCCGTAAACGCAACGTAATCCGACATTATAGAAAATATTTTTCAGAAAATTACTTTTATTTGAAAAATATAAAGTACCATCAAAACTAGACCTTTTATCAAAAGTTTTCTTATGAAATTATATATGTATATACATACGTATCTTCAGATGATCGTAGAAGGAAACAAAAATACTATTTAAACGTGACCTAAAAGTACATCAAACGTCAGAAAAAAGATTAAACTTAAACGGCAATTGAATTATTAGCATTTATACTACTGTATAAAACCAATTATAAAAAACATAGTGTGAGTAAAAAGCAAGAATTTATATCCTTGCTATGTGTGACGATAAAAATATATGATAATATTTTAGAAAAAAGACTAAGAGAAGACACAGAATGTAAATTGACGAACAAAGCGGATTCAGGAAAAACCATAGTATACAGGATCATATATTCACATTACAACAAACTGCAGAGAATGTTGTACGGAAGAACCAACAAATATACTTAATTTTTATACATATAAAAAAGCGTCCAATACGATAAAAAAAGAGTGAATATAAAATAACTTGGGAAGAAAACAAATAGATAAAGAGACAATTCAGAGGATTACAAGCATATACAAAAATACAACTAACCAAATAAAAACACAAAACGAGCTATTAGACAAATTCATAACAACGGAAGGAGTACCAGAGGGTGGGAGCTTAAGCTCAGCTTTGTTTATTATCGCAATGTCTGAAATAATGCAATGTAAAATTAAATATAAACATATATTAGGATGGAATAAAATGAAGTCAGTGAATGTAGAAATATGCATATTCGCAAACGACACAGCATTAATGGCAACTACAAAAGGGGCAAATAAGTTCAGACTAAACATAAGCACATAAAAACACAAGTAATCGAAATAACAAGAAAAAAGGAAGCAGCGAAGATACCAATAAATATAGTAATAAACAAGAATGAAAGTAAAACTAACGGATACATACAGATACTGGGGAACAATATTTAATAGTACAGGAGACATAGACGATAAAGTATGTAGTAAACAAAAGATTTTTAAATAATAAACAAATAACGATTAAAGCTAAAATGACCATATATACACCAACTGGATGTAAAAGCCAGATAAAGAGCGAGAGTCACAATAGCAGACTCCAAGGGGCAGAAGGGAGACATCTAACAAAAATAGCATATAACATGAAGAGAATTAATAAAATAAAGAATTCGGAATAAATAAAGTAAAAACAAAACCATTGATAAAGAAAATTGAAGAAAGGAAATTGGAATGGTTTAGGTATAAGCAAGAATGATCACAGGGACCTTGACACCTAACGGTAGCACAGAAAGGATACAGTAAGTAAGAAATTAAGTTTTACTCACACTTTAGGCAAACTTTTAACTGAACCATGATTTTTGGAAAACACAGAGATGCCACTAATAAAATATCAAAAAACTATTTGTCAACCATTGATAAGAAAGATAGATAAACCAGACAAAATGAAATTTTTTAATTTCAACTAAAAAAGACACAAGTTATTGGATAGAATTAAAATTGGTTAATCGGTGGCCGCCTTTTATAATATGTAACATTGTAAGTCATTTAACAATAATAAATGATGACACTACTATAATTTTTCATGTTACTTGTTAGGATTTTTATGTACATATACACTACCGTCATATAGTTCGGATACTCAAATAAATTCAAAGAAAGGGAAACAGGTAAACTAATTTATGTCAAAACTTAAAATTTTTATTGCATTATTGTTTATAGATGTTTATAAAGTATAATAATAAAAATTAAGGTAATTCTGACGTTAAATAAACAAAAACATCCTAAACATTCTGCTCATCAAAGTAACTCCCTTTTGCGCGAAGAACAGCCCGTACAATTCGAGGCATCCGTTTGGGGAGTTTTTCAAGCACTCTAGTCGGTATACTATTCCATTCTTCTTGCAATATATTTCAGAAGTGATTTGTTGCGGTAGGACCCACTTTTCGGACCCTCCTGCCCAATTCATCCCATAACAATTCTATGAGGTTTAGGTCGGGGCTTTACGGTGGCCATGTCATTATTTGTAAGGCATTATTATTTTGTTCGCTGTTTAAGAAATTCTTACATGTGTTACAGTGTTTGAGGTCGTTGTTCGGCATAAACACGAAATTTTCGCCGATTAAACGTATATGTCGGTATTGCATTTTCTTGCAATACTTCTAAATAACTCTCCTTTTGCAAAATGTCCTCGATTAGCTTCAAGTCCCTGTGCCGGCGTAGCAAAAACAACCCCAAACAAGCACAGAACTTCTTCCTTGTTTGACAGTTGGCACTATACAATCCCGCAGCATTCTTTGACCACCCGCTCTTTTTACAAAAACACGTCTTGATTGTCCAAACACTTCAAATTTTGATTCATCAATCCATAAGACTTTTCTTCAGTCATCCAATCGCTCTGTTTCTACCCATTGTTGTCCTTTTTGCCAGTTTCCCCGTCGAAGTAAAGGTTTTCTTACAGCAATGCAGCCGTGAAGATTTACAGATTTCAATCTTCTTTTAACCGTAGTAAGAGACATTTTTCTTGCACGGTCGCGATTCATTTCTACAGCGATTTTGGGTGCTGTTAGTCTCCTATTTCGTTTACTTAGCAATTTTATACGCTCATCGTCGGCGTGAGATATTCGCTTACGACCTGAACGTGCCGGATCTCTTAATCTGCCCGTGCGTTGAGGTCGCCGAATGTGTCTTTTCGGAAATAGAACGCACTAAATAACCTTCTTGATGAAAAGCAATAATTACAGTGCTAAACTTGTTGGTTTTTCTCTTGGCATTTTCAGACGTTCACATAAAAAATATGATCTTATCAATATTGCGCACGCTAGCAAGTTTATTTGGAAACTAATAATATTATCTCAAAAATAATCGTATCTATGGTGATACGGATTATTCCAGGAATTATCGCAGTGTCATAAAATATAATAGTTATTTGTAGGTGCTCTAATAGATATATTTAGCTGCAATTGGTTATAAATCTCGTAAAGGGCCTAATATAAATATATTATTTACATTTAAACGTAATTATATTATTTTTTAGATTATGAATACTAAGTTTCACTATCTATCCGAACTAATACGGACGGTAGTGTACATACATATGTATAATAGATAGTTCTTAGTACTTTATTCAGAAATCCCATGATTTTTATTTTATACTTACCGTATTTTATTAAATATTTTCTTTGAATTAATATTATTCACAAAAAAAGTTTCTTATTGTCTATGAATAATATCAAGTTAAAATATACACTTGTCATCCTTCATTGTGCATGGGCACTCTACAAAAACTTTACAACTACTAATTTTTATTTTATTTATCTGATTTTTTGAAGGAAAAACATATTAAATTCATTTAATAGTAATGCGTATTAAATTTATATTTAGGAAAGAACATTTATTCAATAAATAAGAAGTAATTTAAACCTTTAAATGGCATTTAAAACGAATAAGCTTGAAATATGTACAATCAATACCACAAAAAGTTTATGATCTAAATTGCAATTATTGCTATATCAAACTAGAAAGAGATTTCTTGTATGTTTCAATAAAAAAAAAACGGACAATGGTGTGCATAGTGTCCAATTCAAATAGTACACCAGTTTGATTACACTTTCGACCTGATAATAAAAATTTTCAAACAACTGCATTCTTTCTCTCTGGGTAATATTTAAAAAATGTATATATTTACTTCGCTCCGCAAAATAGGGACGCATTAGAGAACTTGGATAACGAATTTTTACACTGCATTTTGCATACTGTTTTCTATAGAATACTTAATTTTGTTAACGTAATTTTAATCCCGAGATTTAATATTTTAAGCAAAAGTTTCGGCGACATGCGTTTTGACTTTTTTAAGTTAATGCCAGTTTAGAATGCTTGATAAAGACGATTATCAAATTATTAAATTTATATTAAGTTATAGGTAAAATTATTCTACTAATTTAAAAGCCCAAAGTAATGGGATGATTTGGTGCAAAACTTTTTATTTTTTTTTTAATTAAAAAAATTTAGATATAAACGATTAGATCATTACACTTACACAAAAACATATATTTATAAATACGTTATTCATAATATCGTATTATCAGAATAGTTATAAATTAATTCGAAATTCTATTTAATTATTAATAAATATAATTGATATATATATATCATCTATACAGTGTGTATCAGCCAAATGGAATAAATTCGATAATAATTAAAAGAAAGGGTGTTCGAAAAAACGCTCGGACACGTCGATTGGGATTTTTAGTTGCGTATTTTTTTAAATAAAAAGTTTATATACAGGATGTGTCATATAAAAGTGGTCAATACCAACTTTCTTATTTTAAATGCAACACCCTGTCAAATATTAAATTTTTGGATTCTTTAGAAAATTCCAGACATATTTCATGTACAATGTCCTATACCTATCTTCGACTGTTTCAGAAACATTAAATGTTTTCAGATTAATTTGAAAAATTTTTGATAATGTAAAAAATAACAAGAAAAACATTAATGTCACTGTAGGAGATGTTCAAAGTGTTCGCCGCAAACGTCTTGACAACATCCTAATTTTAAATAAAAATTTTTTCTAACGTTGCTCAACATCTCAGGTGTGACCGATCTAATCGCAACTATTATTCGTCTTCTTAAGTCAGCTAAGTCGAGGGGTTTAGTATACTATACTCTTGACATATCCCCATAAGAAGAAGTCTAATGGCGTTAGATCAGGGGATCGTGCTGGCCATTCCATCGATTCTCGCCTACCTATCCACCGATTCGGGAATATTTGGTTGAGGTACTGCCGGACATTGATTTGGTAATGGGGTGGTGCTCCATCTTGCTGGAACCACATCGTATTTGCTGGAACTTGTGGGTTTGCTAGATCAGGATATAAGTTTGTTAAAGCTGGCACGAGATTATTTTGAGGCAATGCTAAATAATTGTCGCCATTCAAATTTACATCAATGAAAAAAGGACCTACGATATGATCTCCAACAATTCCTGCCCAAACATTAACCTTCTCAGGGTATTGCGTATGTTCTTCCCTTATCCAGTGAGAATTTTCCCTGGACCAATAGCGGCAATTTTGACGATTAGCATGACCGTGAAGCGTAAAGGTACACTCATCAGAAAATAAAATATGTTCTAATTGGATCACATTGTTATCTAACATTGTCATCATTTGTTCACAAAAATACGTTCTCCTATCAAAGTCGTCTTCCATGAGTTCCTGAGTTGGTATAATTTTATAGGGATGCATTTTATTTTCTTTTAATGTGCGAGTAATCGATGAATGGCAAACATCGAACATTGACGCTGCTTGTCTACTAGAAGTATGCGGGTTTTCTTCAAACTCAAGCACAATATCCAGTTTGGTATCATTACTTACTGCATTCGCAGCTGCTTTTTTTATTTGCCTTGCATGTCCAAACTCACGAAACTGCTTTTCTATTTTACTAAGTGTTCCTTGGGATATAGGCGGCAAATTTGGAAATTTCTCATGAAATAAGTGAGCAACTTCCATTTGTGTCCGTGTGTTATCTCCATAACCAATCATTTGCAGAATTGTTATTTTGTGCATTTCTGTTAAATGAACCATTTTGCTGAAATGTAGTTAACGAAATTCAAACAGTTATGCCACTGACAACACTATGACACTGACAACACTTTGCTAAGGCAAGGTATTTTAAAACGAAGTACAAGTACAATTAAAGATTTTCACTTAATAGTTCGGTAAACAAACTATTATGTGAAAATCTTATTTTAATTGTAAACAAAATTATTAATCTGAAAACATTTAATATGTATTTCCGAAACAGTCGAAGATAGGTATAGGACATTGTACATGAAATATGTCTGGAATTTTCTAAAGAATCCAAAAATTTAATATTTGACAGATCTACTGTACATATGTTCATACATATCTGCGCACCTTTAGAAGTCACGATTTTCAATAATTTGATATCTTTCTGTTACAACTTAATATTTTCGCGAATCTTTCTTGAAATTTCCGTTTCACAAATCATTTGTATGTTATAATCATAAATTTTTAATTAAATTGTAATAATCTTCTCTCCAGTTACAGTCTTTTTTTATTTCTATTCCCAAAAATATATCAATATTTCTATATTCATTATATTAGTGACTAACTTTTACACGAGGTTTCTTCAGCAGAGAATAGTGCTAAATTTATTACGGGCAAGTAGACTCTTTTAATTTTGCAAAATGACAATTGTCATAAATTACTTATTTGAATTTTACAGAGCTTGAGAGTTGCGGTATTGTTATCACGTTTCTAAAAATCATAATCAATGAGAAAGAGTAAAAACATGTGATTAAGTTTGTGTTCACCTGGCAAAATCTGCGACGGAAACTTTTCCATAATTAAGACTGCTCTAACATTTTTAAAACACCTTGTTGAAAGTGTTTTATCCTATTATACTAACATTTAAATATGTCCAAATGAGAATAGATTGGTCAGTTGTGGGAAGTGAAACCAGTACAGATAATTCTTCATATCCTTAAGAATGTGAAGTAAGAACTTCGGATGTTGCTATTTAGATATAGGATAAATGTGTGTAATATTACACAGGCTAATCAACACGAGATCTGGTTAATAAATATTCATTTACGCCTAGCTAGGTGTCCTAATGTCAATATTATGCACTCTATTATGAGTATAAATCTAGGTAGCAACTTATAATATTTAACTTATAATCAAATATTTGTAAAATCTGTAGAGGAAATTCTGATATGTATTTGGTATTTGCAGTCATTAATAAGCAATATTTCAACAAAAATACCTATTTATTTATATGTATATCATTAATTAAATACATTCACTCATTATTTATACACTTAAGTATACAGTGTGTATCTGCCAAATGGAATAAATTCGATAATAATTAAATGGAAGGGTGTTCGAAAAAACGCTCGGACACGTCGATTAGGATTTTTAGTTGGGTATTTTTTTAAATAAATAGTTTATATACAGAGTGTGTCATGTAAAAGTGGTCAATACCAACTTTCTTATTGTAAATGCAACACCTTGTCAAATATTAAATTTTTGGATTCTTTAGAAAATTCCAGACATATTTCATGTACAATGTCCTATACCTATCTTCGACTGTTTGGGAAATATTAAATGTTTTCAGATTAATAATTTTGTTTACAATTAAAATAAGATTTTCACATAATAGTTTGTTTACCGAACTATTAAGTGAAAATCTTTAATTGTACTTGTACTTCGTTTTAAAGTACCTTGTCTTAGCAAAGTGTTCTCAGTGTCATAACTGTTTGAATTTTGTTAACTACATTTCAGCAAAATGGTTCATTTAACAGAAATGCACAAAATAACAATTCCGCAGATGATTGGTTATGGAGATAACGGACACAAATGGAAGTTGCTCACTTATTTCATGAGAAATTTCCAAATTTGCCGCCTATATCCCAAGGAACAATTAGTAAAATAGAAAAGCAGTTTCGCGAGTTTGGACATGTATGGCAAATAAAAAAAGCAGCTGCGAATGCAGTAAGTAATGATACCAAACTGGATATTGTGCTTGAGTTTGAAGAAAACTGGCATACTTCTAATAGACAAGCAGCGTCAATGTTCAATGTTGGAAATTTCTCATGAAATAAGTGAGCAACTTCCATTTGTGTCCGTGTGTTATCTCCATAACCAATCATCTGCAGAATTGTTATTTTGTGCATTTCTGTTAAATGAACCATTTTGCTGAAATGTAGTTAACGAAATTCAAACAGTTATGACACTGACAACACTATGACACTGACAACACTTTGCTAAGGCATGGTATTTTAAAACGAAGTACAAGTACAATTAAAGATTTTCACTTAATAGTTCGGTAAACAAACTATTATGTGAAAATCTTATTTTAATTGTAAACAAAATTATTAATCTGAAAACATTTAATATTTCCGAAACAGTCAAAGATAGGTATAGGACATTGTACATGAAATATGTCTGGAATTTTCTAAAGAATCTGAAAATTTAATATTTGACAGAGTGTTGCATTTAAAATAAGAAAGTTGGTATTGACCAATTTTACATGACACACCCTGTATATAAACTTTTTATTTAAAAAAATACGCAACGAAAAATCCCAATCGACGTGTCCGAGCGTTTTTTCGAACACCCTTCCATTTAATTATTATCGAATTTATTCCATTTGGCTGACACACACTGTATAAGTAAATTTGGCTATGAAATTATGAAACGCAGTATTGAATTCGTATTGCTTGATATAATTTTTGTAAGTGACGTTAAGCTTTTTGTTCTCTGTCGCTATAGCGTTATATGTTATTACTAAACATATGTGTACAAAGAGGCATTGATATTTTCGGAAAAATGTATCATTAAACGAATCAAAATAAAATGGATATTAGAACCAATTTATTACATTTTACAAGTTTTTGGTATTTGCTTCATTAAAATATCAACATTACTGGAAAAAGTTGCTTTTCATATCAGCAGCAACTTGCAAAATGTCAATAAAACCCTATATAACGTGATGTACACTACAGCCCATAAGTGAGGGATCAGTAAATGAAATTTAATGCACGCTTAGTGAAACAAAACGTATATTTCTACAAAACTATATCTACGAGACAAATGAACAGTTTTCCTTATAAAATAAAATAATTTCAACATATTCTGTAGAATTTCTTATCATATTCGACTTTCGTCGAAGTATCCACCTCTGCGCTTAATGGTTTCTTTACAAATATTAGGCAACCGCGATACAAGTTTCTGGAGCGTATCCATTGGTAAATTATTCCACACCCTTGTAAGTTGCTCCCAAAGCTGTTTCTGCGGTTATGGACAGCTTTCTCTCACGTTTCTGTCTAATTCATCCCACAGTAATTCGATAGGGTTGAGATCGGGTGATTGTGGTGGCCAAATCATATTTATCAGCACCCCTTCCTTCTCTTATTGATTCACATAGTTTTTACAAAGTTGGGAAGTGTGTTTGGGATCATTATCTTGTTGTAGTTGAAAACTTTCACCAATTAACCTTAATCCAGACGGAATTGCAAGTTCCTCCAAAATCTTCAGGTACCCCTCTTTTTTTAAAATGCCTTCAATGCGGTACAAATCTCCGACACCATCAAAGGAAAAGGATCCCCAAACAAGCACAGAACCTCCCCGTGTTTAACAGTTGGCACTACACATTCGGGTAACATCCTTTCACCCACTTGTCTTCGAACGAAAACTCGTCGATTACTACCAAACATTGCTTCCACATTTCCATGTCCCAGTGTTGATGATCCTGGGCCCATTGTAACCGTTTTTTTACGATTTCGTGGATTCAATAATAGTTTTCGAGCTGCAATACGCCCATGTAGTCCCGCCTTTGTCAAACGTCGTTTTACAATAGTCAGTGACACCGGCTTTCGACGGCCTTCATTCAGCTCTGCTCGAAGCTGAGGAGCTGTGTGGCGCCTATTTCGTTTTGATAGTATTTTTAGGCGCAAATCCTCTTGTCTGGTAGTTACCCTTGGCCTTCCGCAACGTTTTATTGGTTGTAATGATCCCCTTTGTGAATATCGTTTCACTGTTCCTTGCACCGCGTTCCTTTCTTTTCGGCATTTTTATAAGTTACTTTTACGTCTGTTAAATTGCTAAATAGTTTACTATGAATTCCTAATACCATTATAATAATATTGCGTTGTAAACCCTATTAAATTTATTGGGATATATAAAATATTTCTATTAAATAGATGCCATAAAACTATTAAAAGGATTTACAATATTTTTCAGAAACAAATATATGTATTTATCTAATTTATAATAATAATCTGAATAATCCTTCTCAGAATTACATTTACAACTGTTATTTCAAATATTCTCACCAAAACAGGCAAAAGGCTAAGGGATGTGTCTAATATACAAGTGTTTTGTTATTTATGATAAGTGATCCCTCACTTATGGCCTGTAGTGTATGTAGTTCAATATAAATAACAGCATTTAATACTAAGGCAAGAAAAAAGCAAACCGAAACTCTACAATTACGAATCATCATTTCTAAAAAATTGTAAAATATTTTGAAGTTATTTTTATTGACGTGAATGTCATGACGTATTTTGGCAAAAGAAAGCGCTACTTCATTCTTACAAGTACCAGAGTCTTCGCATCTATCATTATGCTATGCCTACAGTTGTAATTCCGGAACAAAATTGAGCGATTTATTTGGATGTAGTCGAAATTTAATAAAAAAAATGGAATATGGAAGACTAAATATGCATTTTCGTCATATTTGACTCTTTTACTTTCGTAAAGAGAACATTTATGAAAATTATGAAGAGTACATAAAGTTTTCGGCACACGTGGTCTACAAAAATGTCAACGCCAACGACGACTCCATGGTGGTTATTTTAATCTTAACGATGTTTCTCCGTCAGTGAGACCCGCTGAGGTTCATGACAAATGGCGTGCAGACTCAAATTCACGGCTCACTATACGAGAGATTGCAGAAACGTTAAACATAATTCAAGTGTTCACTACCACATGCAGAAAGTTAGGATACGTCAGTAAGGCCGATATCTGGGTTCCTGAAAAACCCAAAGATGTTCATTTGGCACAGATAATATTTGAAGCGACTGATAACTGGTGGTGGTGATAAGTGGATTATTTACAACAACGTAATGCAAAAATGATCTAGGTTCCGATGTAAAGATTTGCCTCGGATGTCATCAAAAGCAGACATTCATCCAAAAAACATTATGTTCTCAGTATAACGGGATTTTAAAACGTGTGTTTTTCGAGTTTATGTCAAAGAGCGAAACAATTAATTCCGTGTGTTTATTGTGTACTGCCGGCAATTGGACAGTTTTTTTTTAAAGATAGGTCTTTCTGTGAAACAAAAATTATGAAGCTCATCGATAGATGACACAAGGTTTAAAAAAAATTAACAACATATAATTGGCTGATATTTTAACATTAATAAATGACCTATGAAAAATATAGAAAAAATACCTCATGGCTCTTCCGAAAATCCAATATTTCTTTAATATTGATAATACGAGGATAGTTTGACAAGTAGTGAGAATGACACAAAGGTGGCGCTCTAATTGGTAAAACAAATGCACTGTAATTTAGGTTGCCTATTTATATGTTTACATTCCGATATTTGGATAAGTCCGTTGATTAGTTTATTTTCTACAGCTGGTTGAAAAAGAAGCAACATGTCGTTTTGTTAAAATGGAAAAAGCAGAGTATCGTGCGGTGATTAAATACTTCGTAATTAAGGGTATGAAAGCTACCGAAATAAAAGATGAGTTACGAGAAATATTAGGTGAATCTGCACCATCATCCGCCACAATAAGTCGATGGGTAAATGAATTTAAACGTGGTAGAACAAGCTGTGTTGTAGCGCGGCCTGGAGCACCCAAAATCGTGACTTCTAAGCAAATGATTATAAAAATCCATAATATTATTACGCAAGATTGACGACTCGAAGTGAGAGAGATAGCAGACATAGTAAACATTTCAACAGAACGCGTACACCACATTTTGACGAAAGAATAGAGCCTTCCAAGCTTCCGGCAAGATGGGTGCCGCGATTGCTTACGACTGATCAAAAGTTCACTCGTTTGCGCATTTCCAATGAGCGTTTGGACCTTTATAAGCGGAATCCGGTTGATTTTTGTAGGCGATTTGTTACTTGCGATGAAACTTGGATACACTACAGTACACCCGAAACTAAACAACAGTGGAAACAATAGTTAGAACGTGGTTCTGCACCTCCAAAGAAATCGAAAACCACTTTATCGGCAAACAAGGTGATGGCATCAATTTTTTGGAATTCAAAGGACATTTTGCTCATTGATTACCTTCAGAAAGGTGCCACAATAAACGGACAATATTATGCAGAACTTCTACAAAAATTAAATGTTGAGATTCGTGCTAAATGGCCAGGAATGGCAAAGAAAAAGATTCTGTTTCACCAAGACAACGCTCCCTCGCATACCAGCACAGTTGCGATGTCTAAAATTCACGAGTTGCAGTTCCAATTAGTACCGCATACGCCTTATTCGCCGGATCTAGCCCCTTCCGATTTCCACCTTTTTCCGAAATTAAAAACGGCATTAGGTGGAAAGAAATTTTCGTCTAACGAGGAGCTTATCATTTTCGTAAATGAGTATTTTGCAAGCCTTCCGGAATCGCATTTTAGAGATGGCATAAGGGCATTGGAGCACCGTTGGAATAAATGTATTGCTCTTTTAGGAGAATATATTGAAAAATAAAAATTATTTTGTATTTAAAAAATTCGTTTTTCTTGTCAAACTACCCTCGTACTTGATCATTTCTGCATAGAATTATATCAAATTTTATAAAAATCAGTTTCTGACACTAAAACCTTTGGAAGTTGAATTTGAATATTATATGATTTCATTTACATGCTTTTACAATTTATAATAATTTTGTAAAGAGTTCACAATTAGCCACAATTATCTTTTATCAGCCGTGATTACGCCGTAGGCTATTGAATTTTAAATTAATAAAACTTAAATCATCCTGTACTATATGTAATTCATAATACTTTTGTCCGCAGTCCGGTAAGTATAGTTATTTCTTAAATTTAGCCCATTGAACAAAAAGTTTGTCCACTACTGTTTTTTATGCATTTTATACTAATAACCATTCCTTAAAATACAATCCTTTTCAATTTCACTTATAGACACATATATACGTACATAAGAATACATACGTTAAATATACAGCAGTGTGGCATAAGTAAGTGACCACCACAGAAATTTTATCGCTGTGTATCAGTTTAAAAAATATAATTAAAAGAAACTTTCTTTAACATAGTAAATTTGTAGAATATTAATAATACGACAAACATAATTCATTCATATAACAAAAATATTAATAATAAAGATAATAACACTAGTACTTAGTATGATCGCCTTTAGTAGATATTACACTTCTCACGCGTTTGGGTAAACTATCGAGCAGTTTCGTCAGAAATTCTTACAAAAAGATATCAAAAAGTTGATTAGCAGTAGTTAGCAATTTTTTCTGCTTCGAACGATCCAATTATTATTATTATTAATTTTTTCTAATTGTGTTTCTTCTGGTATAGCATGTTGCTAAATACTTCTCCGGCGTTAATTTTCTAGTAATTTTATTTAATGAGCCAATTCTTTGCACAGATATGCAACCCCATACTTGCGCAGACCCACCTTTGTATTTTATTGTTGACTGTATATGATGGATTATATATTTCTCCAACCTTTCTGCGGACATGATGTTCCCTTTTGGATCTGAATATTTCAATTTGGACCAATCTATCCAAATAACGCGCCGCCACTCGTTAAATGGGAATGAATTCGTGCATATTTAAACCGCTTCTATTTATTACCACTTCGCAGTAATGGCTTCCTTCTTGAAACACGACCTCTAAGGCCCAGTTTAATTAGGTGGCGTCAAACGATAGGAGGATATACAGAAACTCCTAGACTTTCTGTTAGTTCTTTAAATGAGTTCGTCCTGTTTCGCAAGGATATCAATCGCAAATATTGATTTTTACTTTTTTTTACTTTTCTTGGTCTTATCGACCTTTTTTTTATTAGTTGGTTGTTTTGTGCTTTTTGATCATTTTAAAAATCAAAGACTTAGAACATAGCGTTCTTTCTGCAATTTGTCACACCCTGTTGATAAAAAAACACAACCCTATGGCGGTTCTCGACAGAAATTCTAGGCATTTCACTACCCTTTAGAAAAACTAAATTAGAATACGAATTATATAATAAATTCAACTAAACGCTTCGAAATCCAATGCTATACTAACCCACATTCCGGACAAACTGTCCTTAAGCAATTAACGAAATAACCATCAATAAGGGACAGATTACCTGGGTAGGATTAACTAAGAACATTTTCGCAGAAACTGCTTTCTTTTTCATTTAACAATACATACGCAGAACTTTGTTATGAGAGTAAAAGTGGAATATATTAAACATGGAAACAACATTGTTAAAGAATTGAATTTTTTGCAAGTGGTCATTTACTTATGCACAATACTGTATGTATTATGCCACTTTGACATTATCGGATTTGTTTTAACCCGTTTTATTATGATCATTCTAGGATATATGTAACTGTTTCTTCGGGTTATTATATGTATTTCATAGTGGAGTTATGAAAATCAATTTTTGCAGTTATGTTTTAATATTTAAATTATACATTTTTTAAATTTATTTTTATTAAATTTAAATATTATGTAGATTCAATAAGCGTCATATGTTAAATCAATGTTCGAACTATATACATATATCCGTTGAGTTCCTTAATCAGAAGAATATCGAGGAAAGGTAGTTTGTTCCTATTTTCTACCTTTCCTAGATGTTCCTCTGATTAAGGAACACAACGGAAGAATATCCCACACAGTTTACAGAAAAGCAACACACCAACAGATATCTGAATGGTAAGTCATGCCATCACCCTTCCCATCTTCTAGCAGTAGCGAAAACCCTAATTTCGCGTTCAGTGCGAATGACAGACCATAGCCACATCTCACAAGAAAAACAAGACCATCTTACAGACATACGATTTCGATAATCGGATGATACAAAAAGCGTTCCAAACAACTACGCCTAAGCAAAGTATCGAGGATGACAACACATGGTCATCTACTCCGACACCGGAACATAAGACCTGTTTTTAAAGCTACGAACACTATACCATCAATGCTAACATAAGAAATTCGAAGGACAAAATAAAGTGCGAAAATAAATGTGTATGAAATACCTTGTAAGGAATGTCACGGTACCTACATAGGCCAAACCAATCGCAGAATCTCAGCACGCATGCAGGAACATGTTGTGGACGTACGCAACAAAACTATTATGCCGACACTAGCACAACATGTCATCACAACAGGACGTTCAATAGATTTCCAAAATACAAGGACAATAGCATCTATAGAAAATTCCCGAGCAAGAATATACAGAGAGTTAATAGAGATTGAAAAACGAGGATACACTTTGAATACTAGGAATGACGGTTTTCGCATTTCTTCCACCTAGTGACCTATCATAAAACAATTCTGTCAAATATCCGCAAACAACCAAGCCATTAACATTAATCCATTGTTAATAACACCTTAATTATAGTCCTATTAAACCTGGACCGATTTTTCTAGAACACAATAAAAACTCATTAATATTACAATACACCGAAACCAAAACCGATGTAACCCGAAGAGTTACGAAGAGCCAGTATATAAAACAGAGGGAGAAGCAATCACAGCCAGTTTCAGGTTGACGCTTCACTACGAAACTCCTGAAGAATATGATTTAGGTGTCATCGAAACGTCGAGACACCGATTCTCTTTCGGAACTTCTCTCCAACATTGCGAAGAGTCCGGGAATATATATATATATATATATATATATATATATATATATATATATATAATAAGCTTTATTTTACCATCTATTATAATACAAATAAGGAGGTAACGTCATTGTCTATGATTTGGTCTGTGTGTGTATGTACGTGTATATGTACTGTGTGTAAATGTGGTGTAAACATAACGGGTGTTTTTTTTAGAGGTATAGAACTTTAAGTTGGCAACACTTTTTTAACTTGCGGCCATTTTGTCAGCTGTTAAGTGATTTATATTTAGTTTGGTTTGTCATTTCAACATGAATAGACTGACGCCTGAACAACGCTTGCAAATTGTGCAAATTTATTTTGAAAATCATGGTTCTGTTCGAAATACGTATCGCGCACTACGTCAATATTACGGTCAACATAATCGTCCATCAGAGCAATTAATTCGATTAACTATGGAACGTTTTCGCACCACGTATACTCTAAATGATAACACGCACCCAGAGAGACGTCGTACAGTGCGTACAGAAGAAGTCATTGCTGCTGTAGAGCGTAGCGTAGAGGAAGACCCGAATCAGTCTATCCGCCATCGTGCACAGGAATTGGATATGTGTCCATCCACTTTATGGAAGATTTTGCGGAAAGATCTAGGTTTGCGTGCTTACAAAATCCAACTCGTGCAAGAATTGAAGCCACACGATCACCTAGCAAGGCGTAGATTCGGTGAATGGGCCCAAAATAAGATTGCCGTTGATCCCGATTTTCATAATCGAATTTTGTTTAGCGATGAAGCTCACTTTTGGTTGAATGGATACGTCAATAAACAAAACTGCCGTATTTGGAGTGACGATAATCCTCAAGTGTATGTTGAGACACTGTTATATCCAGAAAAACTGACTGTTTGGTGTGCTTTATGGGCTGGTGGAATAATTGGTCCGTACTTCTTTGAAAACGAAGCTGGCCAGAACGTTACAGTCAATGGTGACCGCTATAGAGCCATGATTACTGACTTTTCGTTCTTCAATTGAACAATCATGATGTGCAGGAATTGTGGTTTCAACAAGACGGCGCAACATGTCACACAGCTCGTGCCACAATTGATTTATTGAAGGAAACGTTTGGTAACCGCATAGTTTCACATTTCGGACCCCTGAATTGGCCTCCAAGATCGTGCGATTTAACGCCTCTTGACTATTTTCTGTGGGGAATGTGAAGTCGCTAGTCTACGCCGATAAGCCCGAAACGATTGACCACTTGGAGGACAACATTCGCCGCGTTATTGCCGATATACGGCCACAAATGTTGGAAAAAGTCATCGAAAATTGGCCCTCCAGATTAGACTACGTCCGAGCCAGCCGTGGCGGTCATATGCCAGAAGTCATATTTAAATTATAATGCCAGAAGATTATCTTTCGAATAAAGTAAATTTCATGTCAATTTAAAAAATCATATTTGTTTTATTCCATTTCAAAGTTCTATACCTCTAAAAAAAACACCCGTTACATATGTGTGCACAAAGCAGAACATACAGTTTAATAATTGATTAATTTAATCTTCTCTTGGAACTCCGTTACTGTGTAGAATCCGTTTTGTAAAAGAAATGTTTTTATGTCATTTCCGAATTTCAAAATGGGTTTTTCAGTCCACGATAATGGCAACCTGTTAAACATATCCAAATGTTTGTGTTGAGCAGCAGTAGTACGTAGCCTATGGTTGGGAAGAAGTACTTGTTGTCTGGATCTCAGTTGTATTGCTCTTCCCTCTCCTTTCCTTTTCTGGGCTGGTAGCTCTCGTTCAGCGCGCAGCAATTGCTTGTATATGTATGTGGAGGCCAACGTCATTATTTTATTTTTTATGAATATAGGTCTACAGTGTGTCGTTATATTAACTTGTTCTATTATTCGTAATGCCTTTTTTGTAAACTAAAAATGTCATTTGCATGCACTGAATCGCCCCATAGTTGGACACTGTATGCCATCCGCGAGTGAAAAAGTGCGTGATAAGCTGTTTTTGCAGTTTCCTTATTTGTAATGGCTCTGATTCTCCGCACAGCATATATTGCACAAGAGAATTTTTTCGAGAGGGCGTCCATTTCATCCTTCCAGGTTAGTCTGGTATCTAAATTTATTCCCAATATTTTCACTGACCCTGCATTCGCGGGAGTTTCTTTCCTTTTGGAAGTGAATGCCAGTTTGACAGTTTTGGCTTCATTCAGGACCAGCTTGTTTGCCGAAAACCATGCCATGGCCTTCGACAGCGTTTCGTGAGCCCCTTCTCCAAGTTGCTGATCGCTCTTCCCTCTACATAGAAACGTTGTGTCATCAGCGTATTGCACAACCATTTGCGTGACATGTTGCGGAAGGTCATTGACGTACAGGCAAAACAGAAGATGGCCCAAAAGAGATCCTTGAGCCACTCCATATCTGGTGGTCTTTAGTTCACTCGTTACGCCATTAAAATGAACAACCTGCCCTCGCCCTTCAAAATAGGAACGCAACAACCTCGACACCTGACCACGAATGCCATAACATTCCAACTTCCGCAAAAGCATGTCACTCTGCACACAGTCGAAGGCCCTAGACAAGTCACACGCCAACACCATGGCAACTTCTTCATCTTCAAAAGTATCCCAAATAAATTTAATATGGCCAGCATGGCATCTATCGTCGGTCTACCAGCACGAAAACCAAATTGATTCTCGGCCAGGACACCACTATTTCCAGAAATGCCACCAGTCACGACAGAAGTGCTGCCTCCAGAAGCTTTGATAGGACAGGCAAAACTGAAATGGGTCTGTAATTTCCAGGGTCCGTAGGGTCTCCGGCCTTTTATATGGGTGTTATTTTTGCTGTCTTCATATTTTTTGGTACAGAAGCTTGTTGAAAGCATGTGTTCACCAGATCCGACAGAGAGTTAGATAAGCAATCAGCACATCGTTTCAGCATTTTAGTATTCATCCCGTATATATCCAAGGCGTCCTTTGGTTTAATTCTTTGAATTATATTTTTTATCTCATTAGGTGTTACTGGTGCTAAGAAACACGACTTATTAACCCTACGGATTCTATCCGGAATCGTTGATTGGATGCCCAAGTTGTTGGAGGTTTTTAGAGATTCTTCTGCTATAGTACCAAAAAAATTACTTGTCATTCGAGCTCGGTACCTGCTCAGGGCTCCTGGTCGTACGTGTTTCTTTTTTGATTACATTCCATAGACTTTTTTGTATATTATTCGAGTTGTATATGTAATCGAGGTAATTCTTTATTAACTTCATTTACAATTCGCGTGCTTGTCCATCTTTGTGATGCAACACAGCTCTCGAAAATATAATAATTTCGTTGTGCAAGGATTCTTGTTTTAATATAATTTTGTTTAGTTGTCTGACAGCCCTTTGTACTGAACTTTATTCCTTCGTGATCAGATAAACATGTTGTAACTACTTGAGCTCTGCATTCATCAATATTCGTAAATATATTATCAATTTTACTTTTTGACGTACCTTGAATTCTTGTGAACTGGGTAATTGTGTGGTGCAGGTTGAAACCAAGTAGCGTATTTATGAAGTCACGTGTATCTTTGTTGGTCCTTGCTATGTCGATATCGAAGTCACCAGCAAGAACAATCTTTACACTCCTGTCATACTGTTGCATTATTGTAGTAAGTAGGTTGGAAACAATCTCAAAAAACTGCATGACGTCACCCTCAGGAGCACGGTATATACATAATATGATTAAGTTGCATTTATTTAGGTAAATGCCACAGACTTCACACTTTGTTTCTACAGAAAATTTTGTTACAAATTCCATATTATTAAAATCTGAGCCAGCTCGAGTGTATATACATACACCGCCATGTGAAAACATGCGTCTCACGAAAGAAGATGCCAAGGTGTAATTATGTATGTTAAAGGAATTAATGTTGTGCACGCTGAACCAATGTTCCGCAACAAACAAAATACCAGCCTCTTGTTCTTGTACTAATATTTCAACTGCCTCTATTTTACTAGTTAAACATTGAGCATTAATATATAATATATTTAAGTTGTTATTGCTATTTTCGGTTTCTGATGAAAATTTGAATCAGTGTTCTTTAAGTTATCCTTGTAAAATATAAATTTACGTATTCTTATCCCTGCAGGCCAATTAGTAAGCTTTATGATTTCAGAATAATTATTTTCTCTTATGCCTACTTTATAACAATTAGCTCCATACTTTGTATCAATTTTGGTACACTCAAAGTCGGTATTTTTGAGAATTGTTTTTATGTGATCGTTTACTTCTTCAAATGTGTTATTTGTATCGATGTTTCCTACGAAGAGCCACTTTTTTTTTATCTATTGCTTTGATCTTTGAGATCTCTTTCTCCGCAGTACCAATAGATAGGTTTTGTCTGTGCTTATTCTTCCTATTTATATATATATATATATATATATATATATATATATATATATATATATATATATATATATATATATATATATGTATATACATAGATATAACTATAAGGAGATGTGTATAATGGCTGGTTTATGCGATATTTGTAATAAAAAAGAAATCTGTAACGTGAATAAATCCGATAATTTTCAAATTATATAAGCAACTCATAACTTTATAGTGAGGCGATCATATTCGATGTAGATGAGCTATCTGAACATTAAATTCTGGCTAGAATCAACAACTGAATAAAAAATGAAGTTTTGAACTCTCTAGTAAAGGAAGATTCCAGTAAAATTTCGAGCAAATTTTGGAACAGATTAAATATTAATCATACTATGCCATCTTATTTTCATGCTGTAAACAATGTTGACTGACTTTCGCATAGAGACAAGTCGAACCAATTAAATAAACGCTTTTCGCGTTTAACAAAAAAAATGTGAACGCTTTCTAAGCTGATTATAGTCATGTGATGAAAAATAGATATTACACAACAATGGAACATCTCAATAATTAAACACACGAATATCACACATGTTTCTAGTTCATTTACAGAAAATTCCACTTCAGTGGAGAACACACGATATAATTATTATTTTAGGATCAATGATGAAAGTATAACAGAAAGTATTTGAATATTTTATAGTAAATTGCAAAGCGACATCCTCCACTCCTTTTTAAAATAAACTATTATTCTTCATAAATAAAGCTTTTATTATTTAATTATTTTATTATTTACATTACAGAAGATATATTATAAAAAATTAATATTTTTCCATTAAATCTAGAAAAATTTAGAAAAAAAATTTTTTTGAAAGCACGCAGGTATACCCCATGGCCGGATTTTATAGTAAATTGCGAAGCGGCATCCTTCACTCCTTCTTAAAATAAACTATTCTTCTTCATAGATAAACCTTTTATTATTTAATTATTTTATTATTTGCATTACAGAAGATATATCATAAAAAATATTTTGCCATTACATGTAAAATGGCGTCAGATCTTGTTTTTCAGAAAAATATATTTTTCTTAATTTTTATCAGATTATATTAATAGACTTACATTAATTGAAATTTTAATTTTTTTCGAATATAAATCGTAGCAAACAAACGTATTTTTATCAACAATTAAGCTTTTCTATTGTTTTTGTTTTTTAGCATCCTAATGAGTTTAGATAGATACAGTAGTTATAAGTATATATATACATACATACATACATATATATATATATATATATATATATATATATATATATATATATACATATAATTTTATATTTAAATTTTAAAAATGAAATGTATTAATGACTATTTGTTAAAAAAAATTAATTTGTATCTACGTAAAATAAGTATTAATTGCCTTAAATAGAATTAATTCATTTAAAAACTCAAATCTGTTTTAGTAACTTCACAATGAAAATTTTAACATATTATGTATATAGATCTTAAAATAAAAACTACTTATTTTCAACTGCATGTTTTTTCTTTTTTAGAATTCTAAAAGAATATAACTGTAACTTTATTAATGAAACATAAATATAAGACATCATTAATTCAAATATTATCCAAAATAAAATTAGAACGACATTCAATTGGTTTCCCTAGAAATACATTTAGTAATGTAAATACTGCACTTCTACAAGGGTGTCTAGTGTGTGTATGTATATATATATGTATGTATGTATGTATATATACGTATATATATATATGTATGCATGTATGTATTTATATATACGTATATATATATATATATATATATATATATATATATATATGTATGTATGCATGTATGTATGTATATATACGTATATATACGATATATTTAAATAATATTTAAACACCCTTGTAGAAATGCAATATTTATATTACTAAATGTATTACCAAGAAAACCAATGCAATTAAAAAATTTATAACATCAAAGAACCGCCTTTGTAAATAAGAAGTTGTAAACAGGGTTGTTACGGATTAGTTTCATTCATACTCTCTGTGAAGAAAGTGTCTTATTTATAAGCAGAGTTGGGATGTCTTCCCGCGAGGCACGTTCGTACTGAGTACGCAGTGCCCTCGTCAGTGAAATGTAATAAAATAGATGAAGTGTAGAATTATAAGCTAGTACCGTGCGGATCTTTATAAAAGGTGAACGTATAATTATTAAGATAATGCACGTGCGTCAGGGAAAACGAGACCATTGGTTGACACAGTGCGAAAATGTATTAATGAATTTCCCGGTTTATATTACAATGGTGCTAATATATACTGTTAAGTTTGCGATAAACCGTTGATGTGTTGGGACAAACGCGACTGTAAAAATCATAGTGTACAACACCAAAATAAGAAAAATAACGTGCCATCCAAAACGTAATTTATGTTTGATCTACTGTTCATGATAATCGCCTGTAATTTGATTACAACTGGAAGCTACCATCTTGGTGAGCGTTACAGAGACAATATGTCAACTGTGAGTAGCGTCGTCGAAAACGTGATCAATGCTGTAATCAAAAATAAACAGTTGTGGTTATATGTCGAAAATAACTCTATTTTATTTTTCTATTACGTTAAAAAATTTCCACTTTCAACTAACAAACTGTTGTTTTGTGAGCAATGATGCAGCGACAATATGTAGCAGGTCGTTCCCTTAGAGACAAGTGTAAGGGACTTTTACAGGTGACGTATAAAGTTCATGCTTTACACCTTGTAGCACAAAGTATTCGGGCGATGTTATTCAGAGGTGAATGCATTAATTTCAAATCCCAAAGAGTGTTTTTGAAATGTCACAAACAAATTCGAGAATTCCCAGACGGTGCCCCGGTATTCTTAGCAACCAGAACCAATTCTTACACGTTGGGAAACAGGGTTGAAAACGGCTTTCTATTATTGCGAGAATTTCCAATAAATGAAATTTATGGTTTTACGATTCAAACTTAACGAGACTACAGCAATCGAGAGAAGCCAGAAATGATTTGAAAATATTTCCGTTGAAACTCATTTAAAACAAATTTACGACAATTATAAAGCTGTATTTGACTCAATAGAAAATTTCAAAACACTGAGTGGTTGTCAGTAGAATCAATGCAAATTGTGAATGATGTACACTCACTGATGTGTGCTACAAGTAACATAAAAACTATTTGCGTTGTAATAAAGTTCGTTATAAACAAAGATATCGATTTTACCAGATTAAGACAAATTTGTGATAGTGCGTGTATAGATCCGTCATTTCTAAAAATTATTTTAATTATGCGTGTATTACATCCGCAGATGTCGAGTGGTCATTTTCTAAAAGAACACCTTTTCAGCACGGTGTACATTGCTCTCCGAGATAAATGTGGACACGTACATCATACTGCAGACATTTTGTCAGTCTTATCCATTTTGTGCTACGTCACAGCTGTAAATAATGTGTACTATTTTTAAAATAAAATAATAGTGACATAAATAACGCATGTGTCGCAAGGTCGCCCGTTTGTTCGTACACTCGCCTTGTTGTGATCTGGGGCGCGATATATTTTGTATTGTGTTAGTACTATAGCCCAGATCTGAGTCAAATAGTGCTTCTGTATTCGCAAAAAATGGCGTTAATTAAAATTGCAAGATAGATGAAATGTTCGCGATGTGCAAATCGCAATACTATTCGGCGTTACCAGAAAACCATTTGGTGTCCTTGCGCAATAGGAGAAAATCGTCAAAAGAGCATTTCAGTAAACATCTGCAACGCGATGGAAGAGCGATTTCTGCTCAAACAATGAGACGACGCCTTGCGAGTGTCGGTTTACGTGGTCACAAAACTTGACATAAACCTCATCTCACAGAAGAACATAAGAAAACGCTTTGTGTGGGCTAAAAAATACGAAAATTGGAAAGTCGATGTTTGAACTAAAATTATGTGGCCAGATGAATCCAATATACAGGGACGTCGACATAATGTCAATGCGAAAAATTCAATTATCGTAGTTGTAAAAAAAATTAAAATCGTAATTATTGATTTTTTTCTAGTACAGTACGTCCGAAGGAGGCAGGGGCCGAACTGTATTATACGTAGTGTAAAACATGGTGGTCAGAGAAATGTTTTCATGCGAGGGTCACATGAATAGCCAACGCTATCTTGACATGCTTGAAGAATATTGGGGCTATCATCTTTACAATTAATTAACGTCGATGTGCCAAGACAATACCCTCTGCCACAAAGCTGAAGCAGTAACTCGTTGGTTTGGTGACAACCACAGATGAGTGTTAGAGTGGCCACTACAGAGACTTGATTTATCGCCAAATAAACATTTGTGGTGTATACTTAGAGTGAAAGTGGTCAAGTTCAAATGTATGTCCAAAGAAATGTTAAAATTTTTTTTTAATTTCGGAAGGCAATAACTAAACTGAAGAAGTTTTTATAATATTAATCCGTAACAACCCATATATTATTCATTTGCAACTTGTTACTTACAAAGGCGGATCTTTGATGTCATAAATTTTTAATGCATCGTAACTTACCCTATACCGTACTTGTTTTCTTTGGAAATACATTAGTAATGTCAATATTGCATTTCTACAGGTGTTTAATACCTATAAGTGTAGCTGCATGTATATATATATATATATATATATATATATATATATATATATATAAATACGCATTCGTACTTTATATGCCAGTCTGATTCCATTAGATCCAATAATAATAATTTAACAAAAAACGACCCATTTTGAAAGCTCGCCGGTATACTCTATGACTGGATTTTATAGTAAATTGCCAAGCGGCATCAGGTGTACCGCGTCTGCATCAGCTTTACACGTATTGTTAAGGCCTTCCTTATTAAAAATACTTTCTATGCAATTTACGACTAAGTGAAGACGTAGTTTTCCGGCATTAGCGTGCAGTCGTTTATATGATGTATGTACTATACTTGCGTAACAAATAATTGGAAAACGTGAAAAATATGCTCTTGATATATCATGAAAACGGGTGAAAAGTTAGCTGCTGTATTTTTTCTATTCATACATATTAATGATATGTAATAGAAACAAATAAATATATACTCTACCACTTATCTTATGTAAAATTTGAAACTATTTACAATATACAAATAAATAAAAAAATGTGCGATAGATTGTTCTTTTACTTATTACGAATATATAATCAAAATAATAATTCTCGATAACAAAATTATAAATCTAAGCTTCCTCTTCATCAAAAATCTCCTTTTTGTATTAATCACAGCGATTAATTGTTGCAATATTTGTTGGTAAACACTCTTTGCAACATAGTCCGGACTAGTCTAAAACGTAGTTTTAGAATGTAAAGTAGTTTCTTCTAATGTAACACTATTTTTTTCTTCGACAATTCTTCAGTTTCCTCTCATCTAGGGAAAGAACACCACACAAGAACGGAACCGCCATCATATTTAATTATTGGTGCAATACATTTTACATTTTTTATTCTTTGAACTTCTAACAAATGGTCAGCACTTTTGACTAAATTTTCATATTTTGATTCACTAGCCCATTGTTTTACAATAAATACAACATCTTTCTACCTAACACGCTGTGAAGCAATGAATTAAGGCTATAAGTGTAAATGATTTAACATAACAGACTTTGTCTTCTATACGAAAAAAGTTGATGGCGATTTTACAACACAAGATACCAATCAAGAATAGAATGGCATTTCAACATAGGAGTCCTTTCATAATTCAAATACGTCTCTCAGAAGATATACATAAATACATATATTTGGGCAACAAGCAAAAACTTGGGATTAATTAAATGTTGGTATATATTAAAATTCAGCTAAAATTGAGATTCTATGAAAGATAGTACTGACTGACTACTTATACCGATATATTAGTAATAAGCAATTGCTGTCAAACAATTAAGGTTGAATACTACATTATATAAAGTGCAAATTAGCAAGTATATGTACATTTTAACGGCATATACACATATTTCGTTTTTCGAATCAATTAATGTATTTATAAACAAATATAAACAATTTTTATTATTATGTAAACAGTAAATTTATCTACATCAATGAAATAATGGACTATAAGAAATCACACTAACGAATGAATGAATTTCTATAAAATTTTTCCAGTACCAATAATTGTTCGGAAAATAAATTCGTTTTTTTTCTCGGAAGAGTTGTAATTTTAATCAGAAAACTTCATTCTAAAACCTATGTCAATATATATTTTGACATCTCACATTTTAAAGTTTACGCGGGATGTCTTTTAAATTTTGGATAGTGGGACATAAAGCAGGTTCACCAAAAACGGCAGTCACTCAGGAAAATGTCGAGGCTGTGCGCAACATCATCAACGAAGATCGACATATGACATATCGCCAGACTGAAGCATTATTGGGGACTTCAAAGACTTCAATTAAAAAAATTTTGCATAAAGAATTGTGTGTAAAAAAATTAGTTTCCCATTGGATACCGGATCTTTTGATCGAAAACAGAAAGCAACTAGGGTGACTTGGTGTCATAAGTTCTAGATCGCTTCAACGCCAGAAACTATAAAAATATGTACAACATTATCAGTGATAAATCTTAGATTTATTCATATGAACCAGAAAATAAACGCCTGTCGTCTGTTTGGGTGTTCCATGGTGAAGAAAAGTCGGCCAAAATCATTCGTTCTCCAAGTCTCTCCAAAAAAAATGGTCGCGACATTTGTCTCGAAAGCAAGTCATGTAGCAACCATTCCTTGACAAGATCAAAGAACCGTTACTGTCGATTAGTATACAATCATTTGTTTGCCGCAAGTCATCGCTGAGCTTCGCAAAAACTAACTCCGAACGACAAGATAATTGAATCTTTAACTCAACGTCGAATTGTTGGACCATTCTCCGTACAGCCCGGATTTAAGTCCAAACGATTTCTTCATCTTTCCGAAAATCAAGAACGGACTGTGTGGTCAAAGGTTTCAATCGTCAAAAGGAGCTTCAAAAACGCAATTTTGACTGTACCCACAAACGAGTGAAACAACTGCTTCCAGAGTTGATTCGAGCGCATGCAAAAATGCATTAATCTTCGTGGAGTATACTTCGAAAAACAATGAAGCCTTTAAAAGCTGTCTATTGTTTTATTCCAGTTTTATATGCAAAACTTAAAAGACAACCCACGTATTTATAGAGAAAGTTTTTGATTCCACTTGTTTTTTGTTGTGACTTTAAAAATTAAAATAAAAAGGAGCATTTCTAATACATCTTGTTTTGTTTATTGGCGAAGAGGCAAGAACGTACTCGAAGCAAGAAAAAGGTTGTGTTAAGAATATGGAGAAGGGTCCTTAATAGAATGCTATTGAAAAAACTGGTTTGCAAAATTTCATTCTGGTAATTTCGATGACAAAGATGCACCTCATTCCGCAAGGCCTGAATTAAGCTGAAAAATAATAACCCAAGAAATTGCTACGAAATTAAATTTGTCGACGGTGATGGTCATAATCATGTAAATAACTTAATTTAATATTAAAGCTGATGATATTTGGGCTCCACATCAAAGAAGATTTGCTTCGTCTATTTTTCTGCTTAAACATGAAGTAAATGATCCATTTCGGAAACGAATCATAACTAAGGATGAAAAGTGGATTGCTTATAACAATGTTGAATGCAAACGATTATGAAGAAGAAAAGCCTTCTCCAAGCACTTCGAAATAATTAATTGTATTTCAAGCGAATTGTATTCCTTGAGTTTTTATTTACTAAGAATTAATTCGGAAGTGTACTGCCACCAAAGTGGACAAAATTGAGTGATTCCATGAAACGATCAGAATTGATGAACAGAAAATGTGTAGTTTTTCATCATCATAACGTCAGGGCTTATATAAGTCTGATGTCTCCCCTTACAGCTTGAATGGGATGTGCTGCCGTATCCACTATATTCGCCAGATCAGGCTCTCTCTGATTACCACTTGTTCCGACCTTCACAGAATTCTTTAGATGGAAAAACATTTAATTCTAATAAGGACATCAAAAATTTTCCGTAATTAAAGATCAGAAATTTTACAATCACAGAACCATGCTACTATAAGAAGCATGACAAAATTGTTGAATAAAATACTTGTATATTATTAAGGAATTGTTCATTTCCATGAAAAAAAATTTTTTTCCAAACAATCCAATATATAAAATCGTAACATGAAGAACTAAAAAAATGAGGTTAGTAGAATAAAAGAATACATAAGGAAAGACAAAATGAAGAACGAAAAGAGAACTGAAGTATTTAACTTACAGGAAAGTAATCCGACGAAACATAAGAACATATAACAAACATCTATAATAAATAAAAATTTGAGATATCAAAGAAGGTGATGCTTGATATAATACGTTGCATGCAAAATAAGTATTATATATAAGCACTAATAATTTTTTAAGTGAAGAAGAAACAATTCTTAAAACCTAGGTTATTTACAGCTAAAACTTCTTCAACAACCACTCGAAGAATTGTATACAATAGAAATAAATTCCTACAATGCCTAAAATTCAAAACTATTTTCTTAGAAGTAGTACAAAGCTAATATCACATTTCTTATTAATTTCATTGTAAGTACGTGAAGTTTCAAGGAGTGTATAATTATAATAATGACAAGATGAGTCATTTGTTCTTCACTTTCGTTGATTACATTATTATTAATGAAGTGGAGCATCAAAAAAAAGGTCAATGCGCAGAAAATTGAGAGTAATCCGCTTTTATGTTTGCCTAATTTGGTAGTCATACCTGTACACATGACATACTAACCCAGTGACATTGATATCACTTTTACTACATTTCATTATTGCGTAATTATCAGTCAGTGAAACTCGCGCGTACGTGTAAGTAGTACGTATAATTTTCTTTTGTTTTTTTTTACTATTATAATTATTTTCTTTACTTTTTTATAATTCAGAAGAAAAAGGTCACTACTTAACCAAAACTTCTGGAAATGAAAATAGATATTAAACTATATTTTTAATTCCACTATTTAAACAACATCTATAAAATTATTAAATACTAAACATAAGTAATAAAAATGTCAGTTCTTTAAAACAAAAAATTTAAGGACGATCACTAAGATCATAAAAATATTTGTTATTAAATATGTAAAAAATACAAGTGTAAAAGTATAAAATATATAGATAGCCCATATACACATACCATTTAAAAGATTGTAAACTTCTGCAATTATTAAAGAAGTGTCAGTTACTAGACTGCTTCCCATTTCTTTATAATGTTAACAAATTAAAATGTCCAAGAGAATTTTTAAGTGGAAAAAAAAGAAGCAGTTTTTTTTTGATATGTATAAAATATTATGAATAATAAAGCTGTATTTTAAAAACGTGTTCAATAAATCAAAAATAAAAAAGTTCTGTAAATCCAAATTGGTTTATCATACTTTTCAATAATTTGTTATGAGAATCAGAAAATCGGCCTGCAGTTGATTATTTATTAATGCTAACATTCGTAAGAGTTTGTTTAAAATTTTACTTTCGATGAAAAAATTTCGGGAAGGGTAATTTCATTGTTGGAATATATCGCTACGTCTTGTGTACTAATACTGTACATATCAATCATAAATAAATAAAATAACACAATCAACCGTCGATGTTTAAATACACTTCAAATCATTAACATAAATATATAGTTTGTTAGATATATTGTTTTACCTAGTGTATATTTTCAAGGTTATGTTATACGAGGGCTACCCTCTTTCCGCCAAGCCTTTCTAAGTAGCCTTTCTTTGCTACACATTTTTATAATTAATCCAATAATAATTGGAAATATAGTTAATTATTTTTTAAACAACGAAAATTTAAAATAATCATTTACAAAAGAAGAGGAACTGTACAAAAAGCATTATTGAGCTGTGATTTTTTACAATGTCCAACGTTGATTAGTCTTATTTCGATTATTGCTCTATTTCGTGTGTAATGGTGTATCCAGGTTTTATCAACCATAATTGAGGATTGAAATGCGTTTTCGTTTGTGATCCACCAATTTTCCATATTAAATTTATTTGCAGAAACGAAACCACTGATCCATATGCACATTTCATATGGAACCTCTGCAACTTTTCGTAATTTTATTGGACGGTCATCTAGCACCATACGTACATTTTGAATTATTTCAGGAGTACACATTTTTTTGGGCGTATTCTGCGTTGTTCATCAAATATACTGGTTGTTCAAACTTAGATGCCCATCATTTAATGGTTGCAATCGATGGACATTGATCCCCGTAAACAGACTTCAATTTGGTTTTGATTTCAACTCTTGTTTTGTTCTTTAAAAAGAACTTCACCTTTTTCATGCTTTGGTTTTAAGGATTGGCAAGTTGAAAAAACAAACAAGATATCTGCAATGAATGCGAATTTATACAAAGTCAGATGACAAATGCGCAAAAATGAAATAAAATAGTATATAATTTCATCCTTTTTAACTTTAATTGACCGTATAAGTCTCAGTTATGCTAGAAACAACTGACTGGCAACATATTAAAAACGGTGCAGAGCCAATGTATGCGAAGTTAATGCGAATTTATACAATCTGTTTACTAAACATGTGGCAAACATTCAGGGGGTTATTTTAAGATTTTTTTGTCCTCAGATGGCTTTCAGAAAGATATGAAGATATATGACGATAAAGATTTTTAACAAGAAAACAGTACTTTATTACATGCCCTTCAGTAAAGAGAAGTCTCTTGAGACTAGATCTGGTAAATAAGGTGTCTAAAGCACAGTATGAAATCTTAACTGATCTAATTTAGTTTCACGAACATCTAACTGGGACATTCTACGTCATATTACAGAAGCTTTTTTCTTTAATTTGTCTCTTACTGACGTAAAAGGTCCGTTAACAGTTTGGTACTTTGCATGACAATCTATGAAAGTTATTGCTTTCGAATCCCGAAAAATTGTAGCTATTAATTTATTCGCTATGGAAAATGTCTTGGTTTTCTTTATCCACTTTTGAGGTCCACTTTTGCGATTTTCATTTGAAATCAGAAATTAAATGGTGAAGAAAAGTTACATTAACCGAAACAAATCTTCACAAAAACTAGTTTGGTTCTTACTAAACAGCTTCATAACTTAAATTAATTTATTGAAAAAAGTTAAATGTAGACCTAAAAAGAATTTTTTAGAGAATCATGTCCTTCCTTCATCTTATTTCAATTTAAAAAAAATATTTCACATACTTACGCACCCTTAAGGATAAAATTATATAGTTCATATTTTTACGAGGGCTAGTCTGTTAATTTCTGGAATGGATATGAAGAAAACATTTTATACCCAAAAAGGTTATTTTTTCCCGAAGTATTCTATGCACTTTTTCATACGCTCCAACCAATAACTGAAGCATTTTTTCCATTATGAAGCCGGCATATTCAGAACAGTAGCCACGCATTTTATTTTTAATTGTGGGAAACATAAAAGTCGATTGGGACCAAATCAAGACTATTGGCCAGATGACTCCTTAATTCGATGCGTTTACTTCGCAAGTCAACATTAATATTTTCCGCAATAATAGATGTTGCGGAACGACTCTCCTCGGTTCAGTCTGAAGCGATGTACAATCAAACTGGAATTCTTGAAAACAGGGATGTGCACTGTTGTCTTTAATGTCGCTTTATCAACAAATGTAGACATTAAACATTCCATGCACTGTTGTTGAGTTAAACTACAACGAAAATCATAATAAATCATAGCACCAACATTTTCACATTATAATTCCATTTTCATTGCGATTCGCAATATAATATTTTGACAATCGAATAAAACAGCACATTCTTGATATGCTACACTATACCAGCGCGCATAAGTCGCTCATTGAAACAATCAACGTTGCCAGGTTCTCGATTTTTTCCTTCTCATTACTATGTAATGAAAAATTAATTATTATTATATTAAACATTGGATAGTTTAAACAATAACCTCGTTAAAATACTGTATATACATACTTGTGAATGGAAAATAAATCCTGTATTATTAGTAATTACATACAAAAATTTAAAAATCTTTAAAAAAATAACCGTCCTTATGATGCAAGATTTTGCACAAAGCGATTCTTTACAAATCTCAGGCGGGTTTTAAAAGTGATAAAGTTTAATTCAAATCAATGCTTCGATTTATAACATTTATCAAGTTACCTAAAAGCAACTCAAAAGTTAATAAAATTCGTGATATGAAATAAATTACTCAGATTTAGTTCAATATTAATAAAGTAATTTAGAACGTAATTATTTTCAAATAATTCAAATATAGAAAAAAAAACTACAACTGTTTATATTTTTATACAAAAATAAAAAAAGACGAATATATATGTAACATTAAAAATTAATAAACGTATGTTAACTGAGCATTGAATAATTTAAAAAATAAATCCATTAAAATTTTGTATTTATACATGTGTGTGTAAATAGATCGTATATTTTCATTCATCGTTGGCACACTGACCTACTGACACAAATACGAAGTCTGATTTTATTCCTAGGGAACACGCAGCCTAACCTCGTAGTCTGATATTGATTTTAGAATTACATTACCGTTTAACACAAGTAAACTCACGTCCAGTTTCTTATTCATTTAGATCTAATTTTATACGATACCTATGTAAGTTACATAATGTTTGATAAATTGTAATAAATACTTATATTATATAGTATTATCGGATGAAATGAAATTACTATCCCCATATGTTGATGGATATTTTTTCTTATTGACTATTATTGTTACTGTTTTCTTTATTCTCTAATGTATTCAACTATATTTAATAATTTTATCGTCTGCTTCAGAAAATACAAGTAATGTTAATGAAACCTAATAATAACTCAATTGTCAACTGCCAATGATACAAACTAATTCATATAAAAATAAAAAGCTGAACTTTTAAGAGAAATAACTCAAATTTGTTAATGTAAAAAAAAAGCAACATAGACAAAATTGTGCATTATGAAACTGAAAATGTTTTAATATATTATAACAATATGTGAGAGTAACTAGATAGAAAATCTACCTAGCTATTACAGAATTGTGCATTATCTATCCTAGTAACATTCGATAGTGACATTTTTCTATTTATATGTCGAATTTGACTTCAATTCGTTTATTATTCCGTTCTTTATAAAAGCGTTTTCCGATAATAAATTAGTTTCGTAAAATTAGAACATTGCAGTGCCATCAAATTGTTTAAAAAGGGACAGAATTCGCCTAAAACAATTCACGAACGTATGACTACAGTGTATGAAGACTTAGTTATATTTTCAAGTGAAATATTTGTCAAAATAGTTTCACATTGAAAAATTTGATAAGTAATACTGCATTAATAAATATCAGCATTTTCTAAAAATGTTCTCTTAAACTAGCATATTTTGACATTATTGTTCCCTTAAGGTATTACAGCAGAAGCCTAATATATGTCCATAATAACCCCCACAAAAATATAATAATTATATATATATTATAATTTTCACTCTTTTTTATTGGGAGTTTCGATCGTTGAGTTAATAAACCATTTAATTTATATTAACGACGTTTCGAGAGAGGGGTTCCCTTTTCAAGTAATTTATTTTCTTCAACCTGCAATATCTTTTACAGTTATATATAGTTATATATTTCCAATTTTGAACAATAGTATTGTAAATTTACAAACACGAGCATTTTCAAATTAATATTTTTTTTAGTTGCCTACTTGCTTTCTAAAAGCAATATTAGGTATTTTCATTTTATTTTTAAATCATGTTAGGTATATCTGGATGTGTACTTGCAAATTCCCGTTGTTGTATGCTTATATATTCGGAGAGATACAGGTAATTAATTTTTTTAATTTTTTTTAAAGATATTAAGATGTAAATATCATTGTGATTGATAATGCTTGTTTTTAGATCCTTAGGGTAAAGAAGGTATCGCGAAATCTTATTTTGGGATAAAAAAATCTTTGCTATAGAGGAAATTTAAATGGACATAATGATAGGGTATATGGTTGAAATTCGCTAAAAACTCATAAGATCATGACACTGATTCACCATTCGGTCTTAGTAATGCTTTGGTGGAACGCCCCCTGCGAAAGTGCTTCCCCTATTAATTTTGGCAACAACGGAATGAAAACATTGCAAAGCGAAAACGACCTACACATGAAAGAAAGATCTGTTCTTGAGCTTTTTCTTGAGGTTTTTGATTGGTTGTCTGGAAGCCTCGTTCTCGAAAATATACTTTGTAAGAAACGTTATCCAAATTCGTAGTCTTTGAAACGAAGTATTCTTAAAGCTACGGCAAATATATCCGGAAACAATGCATAAATTTATAAACGATCCTTTCCCACCTTGTGTACACAGGAGATGTATCTTTGCATAAATTGCGCGTCCTTTAAAAGCCTATATTCGTTTTTTATATGCCATTAAAATACTGACAATATTTATGAATAGACTGAGTATAATTGCTAAACAGTTTGAAACGAAACCCTAAATATGTTTTCCGCTGCCTTCATGTTCAAGTTTTCAATACTAATAAGCAGATGTTCTAAGTAATTATAAGCAAGTTTATCAGTGTTTAACTAAATTAACTACACTAAACAGCAACTTATTTTATTATATAATTAAAATGTTGAAATCGCAGGCTTAATAATAAGATGTTTTCATTATGCTAATTATACGTCAGTTCTGTGTCCAAGATAATTTTTCAACAGAAATATTAGTAATGAAATACTGAACTGCTAATTCTAATAAATGATATAGTGTTGGATTTATTACTATTATTAAATATATCGCTGTCTACGGGCCAAGAATTAAAAGCATTTAAATAAGTTTGTGCCCTGTGCAACATGCTTTTTAATAATAAAAAATATGTTCCGGCTCAAAAGAAGTTAAATCATATAATTATATCTAAAGGGGAAATTATTTCAGGAAAATGAAGGAAGTTCATGAATCAAAAAATAAAACTAAAAATGAATAAAGAAGATACCGTGAAATCTAAAAATGTTTTATAGGATATATCGAAAGAAAACTAAATATTACTGAATATCTGATAAATTACAATAAATATAAATAACACTTCATATATATTTTAAAACATGGAATTTTTATCTTTGTATAATCATTTCTAGTATCAATTTATTTTTGTATCTGATTTCACTCTTCAAGATCCCATTATCGTAGTTGATATTGGTTGAGACTTTTAAAGAGAGTTGCTAACGCACAATAATTTTTCCCGAATCTACAGTTATTTTTATGTTGATTATTAGCTTTTTAATAATTGCGATGTTTATTCTATGTCGCTGGCCCACAGTATTTGCATAGTAATATAGTGTTTCTTATCGGTATGGAACATTATATGGTTACAGAAACATTGCTAAATGATTTAAAATGTTTTTTCTATTGAAATACTAAATCTTATATACAGTAATACGCCAGCAGCTTCTATGGCCGTGCAACGTTATACGATTGCAAGTCTACATTCTCTTAAGTCTAGGATAAAGAGAATATAACCATTTAAAGCGAAACTGAGGATGCATTTTATAATAAAATTACATTATGTATTAGAGTATAACAGTTGTTAATGTTTTTAATTCAATATGTACATATTTAACAAAAAATAATTTCTTAACATGTATACCAGGTTGTTCAATAAGTTTTGTCGTACGATAAGGAAAACAGGATTTTATGGTTTGAAATAGATCAGCCATTATTTAGTATAACCTCCCTGAACTTTAATTCACTTATTCCGGTGATTTCATCCCTGAGGGGAGAATCCGAAAGACTGTCGAAATACGCTTCCACGGCTGCTGTTACCTTTTCGTTTGATGAAATACGTTTTCCACGTAAGAATTTTTTGAGATGTGAGAATAGCCACAAGTCACAACTAGCTAAATCTGGCAAATAAGGTGGATGTTGCAACAATTTGTGCTTTAATTCACTGATTTTTCCTATGATTTTTTGAGCCATGCGAGAAGGTGCGTTGTCTCGATGAAAAATGATTTTTTTCTTCTGCAAATCAGGTCTTTTCTCACGAATTTTTACATCCAGCTGGTCCAAAAGATTACAATAATAATCTGAGTTTATTGTTTTACCAGTATGGAGGTAATTCACGAACAGAATTCCTTTTATATCCCAAAAAACTGATGCTACTACCTTCTTGATAGATCACACCAAGCCTCTTGTTTTGATTGAGGATTATGCTGAGAAAGTCGCATTCGAATGTGTTTTTGTTCCATTATTAACAAATGCTGCACCCGTTTTGCACACGGCTTTCTGAAACCCTAGAAGATGCCTAGAACTTTTATTAAACGTCTCTCGGTTAATCAACGTTCTTCCAAAACCATATCCTGTACGTTTGCTACGAATTCTGGTGTTGATGCACTTTCTGCACGTCCTACACGTGGATCGTCTTCAAAACTTGTACGACCACGTTGAAATTCAGCAACCAATATTTTTACTGTTCTAAATGAAGGTGAGGATTTCTTATATACTTTTGTCAATAGTTCATGAATTTGTTTTGGTACTACATTTTCCGAAAATAAGAATTTTATCACTGCATGATATTCGATTTTTTCCATTATAAAAAAAAATTGTGACACGTCAACATTGAACACCTGTAAATATACGAATGAAAAATATAAAATGAGAAAACTTTACACGTGTTCATAAAATAGTACAATTAAAAAAAATAAAACGATGACCTCATAGCGCCATCTCTTACCGAACGACAAAACTTATTGAACAACCTAGTATATATTATAAATTCGTCGGGTAAGAAACAAACTATTCAGCTCTATATATAGTACGAAATTGTCGCTGTAGAAAATTTTGCTGTCTGTTGTAGCGTACAGTAGCAGTGAATGAATTTCTGCTCGCATATTCAGGAGTATAAGCAAACGATACGGCCATAATTCACACTCGCTTACTATATAGCACTCTCTTATTACTTTGTGTTGTACGTAAAGTTTCCTTTGAACTGTGTTGTTTTTATAAGTTGTTAAAACTTTCTTCTTATCGATACCATAATTAACATTTTAAAAACCCCGAACACCTGAAATGTATAATTTCTTTTAGTTTTTCAGCAACTTGGCAAATTGTTGGACAAATAATGTATATAATAATATTATTTTTCATGTAGCGGTACATTTAGGGCCCGATACCGTTGCAGATACAGTTTAATAAAAATTTAATATCTTAAAAATTATATATAGCTCAATAATACTTCCATTCACAAGAAAACCTTTAAAAAAATCAATTTGGCCGTATATAGTGCAAATCTTTGCACATACAATATTTCCTTCCATCTCGCTGAGTGGCAAAGATTTATATTTTTATATTATACAATTAGTATTATATCCTATTATGGTAGAACGGAAAGATAAATAAATGTTTCTAAAAAACGTTAATTCACTTGTAAATTTCAATTTTAATCATATATTTGCGAGAAGTTTTCATTTTAAGTTCAATTTCATTTTTTTTTTAACAAAAACATATTGATTTCCAATTTAACTTTTTTTTTAATAGGCAAATACTGATTTTTTTTCCGTCTTTATTTCAAATGGAAAAGTAAGCAGCTTTCGTATAAACTGTTTTTCGATTGAACATTATGCAGTTTCATAGGTATTTGAATAGTAAAACTTGATAAAAGAAAAAAAAAGTTCGTTGTATTTGTTAGCTAAAGATCATTGATTTTTGTTATATCGACATTCGTTGATATTTTAGAAACACCTAATAAAGTTACATATAGCCGAATTAATTAACGAAATATGTACGTTTATTTACAAACACTGCGACAACATAATATTTTATGTATGTCGTTTACTTTACGTGATCATGTGAAGAAAAAGTTTCGTCCCGAAACATGGCCCTTTCTATTCCTACTAGCTGTTACGGAATTTTCGTGCAACTCCCTTGTTACAATGCGATGTCATATGGAAGTAGTAGTCTACGGTTTTAGATGGTCTAGCTAGGAGAGAATGTTCAGGCTGATAGTTGCAAACTAAAACATTGATACTACTAGCATGTTGAAACAATACTTCTAACATGCATTATACTTTTCCAATGTAATCAACTTAGCCCACAACCCAGTCTTGCTACGGCTAATTTCAAGACATCCTCGTTTGTTCATCCAAATTGATTAGATTAATCACTAAAGGTTAATGAAACCCCTTCCCACAATAATTTTCGTATTCTGTATACATATTTCGACAACTAAATTGTCATCTTCGGAAGGTAATTAATCAGAGTGTCGCATCTGGATCCATGACAAAACCATGACACGCTGTGTGTTTATCGAAATATGTATACGGAATACGAAAATTATTGTGGAAAAGGATTTTATTAACTTTTAGTGATTAATTTATTCAACCACAGTTTCCATTAAAATTCTCTCATAAGGCACGATAGACTGACCTTCGGTTAGACGGCTTCTTTTTGACTAAATAAAAAATAAACTGTTCAATGTCCTTCACTTGTATGGTCCTCACAATTGCTGATCCTTGCTCCATAGTTACCCTAATCTACCAAATCTGTTTTTAATTTCTTTGGCAAGACATCCATAGGTCTCGAGCTACGCATCAAAGGTTAGCTCTATATACAGCGTGTTTCAAAAAGAACATACGTACTACAAAGTATTATTTTGTCCAAACTATCAATCGCTGCACCTCGATTCGGTTATTGGAGAAACGAATACATAGTCTAGTTTATTTAATAGCCGCTAGATGTCAGCTGTTTTCTGTTTTTCTTGGCAACCGTCATATGTTTAAAATGGCTACTCCGCACCAGAAATCATTTTGTGTTCTCGAGTTTGCGAAGTGCAATTCCGTGATTACAGTGCAAAGACGTTTCAGGTTGAGCTACCAAATTGATCCTCCGAATGGATTGAACATACGCAGATGGTATCGACAATTTGTAGATACAGGAAGTGTATGTAAAGGAAAGAGTCCCGGCCGCCCTCGTGTTTCTGAAGAAAATGTTGCACGAATTCAAACTGCTTTCCAACGTAATCCTTCAAAATCAACTCGTCGTCCCAGTCGGGAGTTACAACTGCCTAGAACAACAATTTGGCGTGTTTTGAGACGTCGGTTGGTTATGAAGCCGTACAAGTTACAGTTGTTACAAGTAGGGTTTCGTTAAAGACAATGTTTATGTACCAGCATTCCCATAGAATCTGGAAGAGTTGAAGAACCGGATTCGTACTGCCATAACATCGGTGACGAAGGACATGCTTGCCCGAGTATGGAAGGAATTTAAGTATCGATGTGATATTGTTCGTGTCGCTGATGGAGAGCATATTGAACATCTGTAATCTGAACTTGAGAGGTTCGTAAATATGTGTGTGAAGTTTCATATTCGTATGTCTTAAAATTTAATAAATATATGCATTCGAAATACGTATATTCTCTTTGAAACACCCTGTATTGATTATGCATTTGACATAAATCAGCGAAATGGTCATTTTCGTCTCCAGGATATGGGGCTAATAGTTTAAAATATACGACGCTTGCTTTGCAATGAGGTGTTCGCTTTGTAAATTATGTCATTGATCCGTTTAAATACTTCATATGGCACCTCCTAGTGTTTCTCAAGCTTCCGAGACAGATGCCATCAACGTTGCCGGCTATACAACCAGTCTAGTTAGCTGATGTTTCTTCTACTCGGTTGCAATGTTTAGTCTTCAGGATAGAGCCTTCTTGAAAGAGGAGAGATTTCTTTCTAGAGTGCTCGACTTTTCTAAAACCTTTCATTCCAAATTTTCTCTAAAATTTTCGAATTTTCCAGATTTCTTTGTCCCGTTTGCTCAACATTTTTTTTCTAAACCCTTTAAACTTTTCTCTAGTATTTTCAAAAGCGAATTTATATCAATCTGCCTATCTGGAATCTCAAACAAATAATTTTCTGAATTTTCGTTGGTGTTTTTGGTATATCTCGAAGTCGCTATGGAAACTGATTTATTTCCAGATGCTTCTTCATCACGTGCTTCCAGTTCAGGTTTTATATCAATAACTTTCAGTACACGACTTTTTACTTGTTTT
>JAVIWB010006324.1:0-91657 GCA_031893035.1 Dermolepida albohirtum | reverse complement strand
CGGCGACACTAGGAAACGGCGTTGATATCAATATGTATTTACAAAAAAAAATTGTCCTGACAGAAGCACATTTTCAACAAATTGTCAAGTATTATCTCAAAATACTGGATATTGGAGCGAGAGATCACAAACACGAACTTTGTTACTAATATCAATCGAAATAGATACTACGTAATAGGATTATTGGCCCTTTTTCCAAAGAAATTTGGAATATTTCCGAGAGATCATTCAACGAGCATAATTATTTATACATGTTATATAGTCAGCAACTATAAATTGCAAATTCTTAGAAGGATTAAATTACTTCCTTTTTATACTAAATTCAACTAATCAAGTATATTTCCTCCATTATCTACGAGAGAAGGTGTTTAGTATTTTTAACAGGATAGAGCGAAAAATTACTACGGCAATGTGTTATGCAAAAACTCTAACTCTGGAAATGCTAAAAAATTGTTTTAAGAATTTATACCCATTTGTAGAAAATGGAGAGGATGGTTGTTGCCAAAAGCATTATTGAATAACAATTAGGCTTTACTTTTATTTATCATACTTTTATTTTATTTCACTGTTCTTATTTTAAATTTTTTAGACAAGAAAAATTTTTGCTTTTAATTTTCCAAAGAAATTTGGAATTTCAAGTATCCAACAACTTTCACTTATAATTAGAGTAATTGATTCTACTTTCTTGTGTGTGGGTTTGCGGTACATAATGGTAACGATGCAAAACGCGGGCAATTAGATTCTGTCAATATATTTAATAAATGCACCACGTTAAATTGAAATTATGTAGTCCATAAAAATGGACTAAATTGTATCACAATGCAAGAATATAAATTGCAAATTGTCGGGTATAGGACTTTGTAACATAAAATATGTAGATCATGAGGATCTACCGTTAGTACCTACAAAATTTAATTTTTAATAAAAGAATCACTATTGTTTTCAGAGATATTTAGATAATTTATAAGTGGGACTGTTTATGGTACTCACTATGAAGATTTTTGTGATTTTTGGGACTTTTTGACACCTATTCAACTAATCAAGAGGTTTTGATAGATATATTCCTCCATTATCTACAACAGAGTTTGTATTTTAAGCTCGTAAATTAATTGGCGTGGAGATTTCATTATGAATTAAGGTGTTTTGGCCTGCGTGAGATGATCTTTGTCAAAACCTAACGGTCTTTTTGAACCTAGAGAAGTTCTAGAGAGATACTGTGTGACATAGAAATATTATGTTGTCGAGGTTTGGGTACTAAGGCCTGGAACTTGCGGATGTGCCTTTGGATAATATGGTGTTTGATGTTTTCCGCTTGTTGAAAGGTTATGCGGTCCCCAATCAGATTGGGTTAAAGTAGAAGCAAGTTGTATTATGTGACTTTATTAGAAAGGGAATTGAGATCACGTCTGGTATGTTTGATGCCGAACCAATGCGAGACCCGCTCGTTGATATATGGATCTCCTTCTATGTTGTGAAACTATAACAAAAGTATTTCGCGAAATGGCTACCCCCTACATAACGCTTTTTTTCAAAATTTGGCATTCCATATATAAACTTCGACTTACACCAGTTTCAGTGCAGTAGTTCAGCCCTGAGATGTCCCATACAAATGGGTAGTACAAAATCAAAAACTATTAAATTAAACAATAGCACGACATTAAAATAACTTTCACTTTAAATAAAATTTTTAAGACAATGTCGTTCTAGAAACTAAAAACGCTACGAACTTATGTATCAATCGATTATAATTATTTCTTTGAACATGCGCTTGCGTTGCAAAGCTTGCTCTGGTAATGAAAATACTTTTTTGACTAAGAAGATGTCAAAGGTATCGTCGAAACATTCGTTTGTTTCAGAGGTACTCAGATTTATCTGGTATTTGTGATTTTTTATTTATGCACCAACCCAGTATGTTTCTTTCCTTTCTCTAGCTGTAACTCTAAAATGATTGAGGGAACAATTGTTTTACTTAAACCTTTTTTTAGATGACATCTCGAAAAAGAACAATATTAATAATAATGGTACTTTACTTAGATGCTCTTTCACGTTGCTTAATTTTCAGAACACCCTATATATGTTATAAATTGAACTGCTACTTATTACACCTCAGAATTATCAAAAACTTTGTAACCAAAGTTTTTTATGAAAAATCAACAAAATATTTTTCTGTTACACCTATTCGGCAACACTCTTTATAATTGACTGATTTTATTTTATAGTTCTCAATGACCTATGAAAAATAAGAGAAGTACCCATATCTTTTCCAACTAAATATAAAATCGTTTCTATGATTATTACAAAACAGTTTATAGTAAACTATAAAAACGGAGTACTGTTTTAATTGCATTTAATAAATGAAAATATATTTACTTTTGAATTGTACTGTGTTACTAAAATTATTAGTCAAGACATGATTGTAAATAAAATAAACTTAAATATAATTGAGAGACATTTTGAAAAAATATAGGAAAGACAGAAATGGAGAAAATTTATGTGAAAACGAAAGACTAATAGTTTGAAATTTAGAAATTTATTCTAATTTGTTTGTATAACAAAAGCTCGTGCATTTCATTTAATAAGTATGGTTAATAAAGTTAGTTGAAGGCGGTCGAAGAAAATCAATGGAAGTGGATGCGAAAGGAATTCTGTTCGAAAACTGTTAGTTTCAAAGAGACAGCGACTGAGTAAAGATAAGTGGTACATACAATGGCTAAAGTTAAATGCGTTGAAACCTTAACAACGCCAAGTAGAATATTATTATTTTGTGGTTTACTACAAATGGAAAAATTAACGAAACCACATGTAATAAAGGTTGTATTAAATTTAATCATGAACATCGTCGTAATTGTATTCATTTTTTTAAATATGAGAAATGGGATAGAACTGAATGATACAAAACTATTGAATTGGATGACTTGTGTACTGATTCCTATGGTTAATTATACAGTTAAATGGTGTACGCTGCTAATTAACAAGCGTTGTTTGCTCTCACTTATTGGCAATCTGCAGTCAGATATTTTCAACTCGCACAGTGAAGAATTAAATCAACATATTCAATTAGTGTTTAAAATGTCAAAAATGATACTCAGATACTTCTTCGTAGCTATGATGATATTCTTAATATTTTTTTGTATTCTACCGATTATAATAAACATAAGAATGATGGTTCCACCTCCATTCAACATGGGATTGTATGATATTCCATATAAGATCTTACATTTCTTCATCACAGCATATCTGGCTGCGAATTCTGCTTGCTTGGATGTATTCTATATGACTCTGATGGGTTTAAATATCGCTCAATTAAATATATTAGAAGTGCGCTTGTCAAATTCGCTTGATAGTGCAAAAGAACTTTGTAGAAAAATGGCGGGCAGCACGAGATTCCATCATTTAGATTCTATTATAGAAAAAATTTTAAGAGAGTGCATTACATTACATCAAACTATAATTCAGTAAGTGATTTACATGTTGGTTGTGTTGAATTTTATGGCAATTAATGGGCAATGAATAGCATTACACGTCTGAAACAGTTTACTATTTACTGTCATAACATTGGCATGTCCAATTTCCTTTTAGTCAATTAGATAATAAGTATTGCAATCATATATTTCTAATACAAAATTTACAAATTTCGTACAAAAATCATAAATTTCAGATTGAAAGTTGGGAAAGTACATACCAAAACCGTTATTAAAAAATCGATTGCATATACAATGGCAGTCAAAGTTTTTCCAAACTACAAAATTATTAGTGTTTTAGTTCCTTCAGTATACTCAAACTGTACAGTTACTTGCAAAATTGTTCAGCTAATGAGTTTTCTAAAATATTCGGTCGAAAGAAGAATTAAAAATTAGAAAAATGGTACAAGCTTTTAGTTGTTCTTTCAGAATATGTATTTTTCAGAAACACCATAACCTATAACAGTAATATTAATATCAAGTTAGTAATAAGAAATATCAAGCCAACATTTCAAACGTAATTTAGAACAATAATTTACTATTATTTGTTTACATTTTATGTGACTAGAATATTATTATGGTCTAATGTTAAAATTTCAAATGAAATGCCTGTAAGGAAATTTTATCAATAAATAATCTTATGGACGTAGGTAATGTAAATACTGTCCAACCAACCATTATTTTCACATTTATTATTGTGTTGGGTTTTCTCTTGCTGTAATTAATATGCTAATATTTTAGTGTCTTATTAACCACATAATATCTTTGATTTACATAGATTTTGTTATTTTTCCGTGCAATTATACCGTCGGAGTTTATACTTGTAATTATAATTGTTAATTCCAAGGATTTGATCACCTTAACAATAAAACCACATAAAATCTTTCGTTTACATAGATTTTGTTATTCTTCCGAGTTTACACTTGAAATTATAATTGTTAATTCTAAAAGTGAGTTTACCTGCTAAAAAGTGCCAGACAAGTAAAGAGTTCTTCGTTATATCTCAAACGAACACGATTAATTATAATTATTCAACAACTTGACTTAAAATATTTCGGTACGGTTTTATATTCAATAAATTTTATATAGTAGAGGCGTTTTTATTTATACGAGTCTCCTAACAAACTTATAATCTATGGCTCAATAAAAAGTTCCGAACCCAGTGCACAAAAAACTATTACAAGTATGGTTCATTCGAAATATAATCTAGTATCAGTGTAATCGTGTCAACATGCTGAAACATGAAATTAGAAGCGCGTAAAATCTTTCTGAAACTCAGACACTTTTTAATAATTTTCAGTGTCGATTTGGATCCAGTTACTGTTATAAATGTTCTGTAAGATTTATGTCTGTAGACATAAACCACAAATTTCGAAACACTATATTTTTTGTATTAAAAGCTTCTTAAAACAGACCAGATTGATGTTTAGGGCCATTAGCCTGCTGGAAAGTCCACGCTCTTAGTATATATGCAGCTGAGATATCCTTATACGTAGCAAATTAAAAAAGTTGTTATTACATAAATAGAAAGTTTATATATATTTTTTTAATATTTCCTACCTATGCTTGCGTGGAGAGTTAATTTAAAATATTAATCCTTATGATTATAAATAATTTATATATAACAATGTAACTATACAATATGCACATAAAAATATTTACCTTCCCGTTATCTCATACTAAGAAAAGTATTTTTTAGATTCGTTATTAAACTAAACGTTCTTCTATCATTTCCTTTATTGGTACAATACACATGCGGTTGCTTTATAATATGCAACACTGTTTTGCAAATTACTATAATGGTAAGTAGTCTTTTCAGAACCATTAATATTAAATAGCAGAAAGATATTTCTATTTGCGAAGTTTACTATGAAAGTTAGCGAAATTGTGAAAACGAAACATTATAAACAGCTTGTTGTTCAAAAGAGTCCCATTGGTATCTACACACTTTTGTATGCGATCGAAACAATTCTCGAAAATTATTTACACTCGAAACTGGATATCTCAGAAACGCGCTGTGAAAAGTATTAACATACTCTTCAGATGTTGAAAAACATTTTTTATGCATTTTATTTATGACAAATGGAAGTCAAAAGGAATTATAGGAGTATTGAGACTTTAATTGTTTTTTTTTTACTTTAAAGTATTCGATTGCTTGACCAACAGTGCGCGAGTTGATGCTAAGATTTCAATTTGTTTTACACAATACACCAATTAATTGTGGCAAATAAATTGTTGTATAGTAAAAGCATTAATATTTCTTCGATCCTCTAAGATACTATTATCCAAATTACCAGCAATTGTGAAAAATGTGATTGACATTCAGATTGATAATTTTGTCGCCTTAGAAAAGTCCAAATAATCGAACAGCCAACAGCTAATTGACGTTTATATTTGAATTCGTAGGAATAAATTGTTGATAGGAGTCTTTGAGTTTCAATAAAATTTTCGAAGTCCAATTTTTCATAGCTAAATGTTCATGCAATATGTTTGCTTCACGACGTAACAAGCCGATAGACGATATTTACTAAGTTTCGCCCGCGCCTGCCTTCTTCAACCTAATTCTAAATTATGTTATTTGATAACGTCTGTGGATGCGTTATTATTAACACACAAAAAATTTTTCAATATCATCATTTGAAATTATTCACAAGAAAAATCTATCTTTTTACATTTTGAAATTTCTCTCAATCTCCTTTTAATCTATTAATGGTGGCTCGCGTAATATTATAAAACTCATACTCTCAGTTTCGCAGTAGCATATACACTTTTTGATTATAAAAGAGAATTGATAACAAAATATTGACAAGTTTTTTTCCAAAATAAATGCCTATAATAAAGTTACTAAATTTTTATTCATAGAAATATGGTTTTTCATATTCATTGTTTTTGTTTCTTGATAGAGCTTTATATCAATATATATTTGCTTTCTCTTCTTACAAGTGATCGGCTTGCATATCTTATTAAATATTTGAACCGTGATAAACCTTTCTCTGTAATGACAAAGTATTGAAAATGTGTGCTCTTTATTAACTAGTTTAAGTATAATGCATATCTTTCCTGGGATGAAACGTTCTTCATCTGATGAATTGACGTATCCCCATTCTTTTTTCTTAAGTATGTTCGAGCAAATCCTTTCTTCATATCTCAGCGTTGATACTGTTTTTTCTATATTCTCAGAAAGATGCGCTTGTAAAATTGATAGAGTTCTCGGTATAAGTTGTACCTTATGAATACTAGCACACTTTCCCTAATATATTTCGCAGTCTTTGACTAATTTGAAGTTTTCCAGATTTATTCTTTTCGTCCTTCCTTATAATTTTCGGGATCTCAAAAAATTTCTCTTTATGTTTCCTCCCGATCTTTTATTTCTCCAGTGCTTGACCTTTACGCCTATCTGTTTTTGATTCTTGGACTACTGATTGTAAAAAACATAAATTCTTAAGAATAAATATACAGTAATATTGAGGTCTACCTTCAAACATTTCTGCACATGAAATTCCACGAAAAGTAGACTTTTATTCATCGAATCCAGAACAAATTACAAAGTCAAGGATTTAAAAATATTTTGACTGTTTATCTATATGTTCACTTCCAACATAAAATGTATTTAATTTATATTCTATAATAATCTCATCGTATTTTTCATAAAGCGTCAGAAAACCGTTTTCTTTAAATAGAAATAGATATTCATTAATTTAAATAATTGGAAATTACATACAAAATCGTAGTGCTCTTTTTTGAATAACAAACTCATAGCATACATCAAATGAGGAGCTCTAAAACATTCTAAATGGCAGTATTTGAAATGCTTTTAATAATAAATGAATTATCTGATAACTATTTATTGAATTCTTTCCAAGCAAATTTCTTGAAAGACACCTTTCTATATTAGTGTAATTTACAAAATGTCACTTACTTGTTTAACGAAGTTTTCCAAATCCCAAGATGAAATTGATAGTTTGCTATTAAAAGATTAAATTTTTCTAGATATAATTGTGTGTTAGAAGGCAATGGATATAGTAAAACGGCATGTATGCGGTTGTGCAATGGTAGAAATGACCTGTTATGTCCTCCTGTCTTATCTCTACAAAATCTTTCAAAACGCTATCTTTGAGACCAAATTATATATTTTGTGTAATTTTAAATACTGACCAAATTTAAACACGTCTCAATATTTCGATATACAATTAAGGCAACTACATGTTATAGTTTCTGCGCAGGAAAATAACATTTTGTATTGCAAAAGAGAGTTTATAACTAGTGCATTAAAAACAATCTGTATATTACTCGTTAGAGAAATTATAACTCCATTTATCATCATATATACGTTCGACTCATGTTCCAGTCTGGGCCGGTTTATGGAGTCAGGGATAACCTGTTCCCATTCATCTTTTGCATAAAACAATTGAATTAGTGCGTATCTCTATTTTCAGGGCGAGACAGAAATATCTAACATAATTGGTATGTGTGGTTATTCTTGTATAACATTTGGTCAAATGACCGCGTATCACTGGCTAGGCAATGAAATTATGTTCAAGGTATGTAATGATATTTTTTCAAGAAACTTGAACTGTTATATTGTTTTCAGAGCAATCAAATTATAGAGTCTTGTTATCTTTCAAGTTGGTACGACATGAATATAGCATGCCAAAGGACGTTAAATCTGCTGATGGAAAGAGCTAAAAGATCTTTAACTATTGAATTATATAGTCTTATATTAATATCTTTAGATTCTTTGGCTGTGGTAAATATATTAGATAAGAATATTAGTGATTATTTAAATAATATATATATATTCTAGATTGTACGATGGGCATATTCTGTTTTTGCATTAATCAAGGCAAAATACAATTGAAATTTAAAAAGTATTAATTATCTTTGTGATATATTACAATAGGCAATAAATAAATACCCATTGTAAAACATGAAGACTAAAAGGACGGACTTGTATTCAAACTGTAAACTACGCAATTAGGTTTTCTTTATAGAAATCCGATTTGTTTTATGCAACAGGTAAATCGTAGGCCCATAAAGAAAACCCAGATCGTCTTCCAGGAGTGATTTATTCCTCGAAGACGTTGTTTTGTAGCATATGTGTATGATGTTACAAACAGGGAAATTACTTAAGTAATTGTATACCAATATGTTGCTTATCACATGTGTTGCACATGCCTAGCAGAGATCTGCGAATATATCAGGGATCAATTTCCAAATTTCGATAGACCAATAACTAATTCAAATAATAATTCTCGATTTATCTCCACTAATCATTACGCTCTATAAAGAAGAATGCCTATTCTTGCCATTTCCATCTGTTTCTGCAATTGCAAAGTTGCAGTCATGAATTTTATTCTTAAAATTTTATCAGCCTACATAACTTTGTTCAACTAATTTTACAGAAGAAAACATGGAAAAAGTTTTAGTAGTTAATATCATTAATCATCTTCTCTTTTTGCACTGACAAAGTAATATTATGTAACTCTAGCATATAAGATGTACATTTCATAACTTGGTTAGTAGTGGTGTAGATGCCCCATCATTGTTGGCTTAATAATAATAATAATAATAATAATAATAATAATAATAATAAGAAAACTTTATTGTCCAACAGTGAAACACCATTAACAGGACAAAATATAAACAACCATAGAAAATAAATAAATGCAGATTGCCATACCCTAAGTAAACACAATAAATAATTCATACAAAATAAAGAGTTAAAAAAAAAAGAACATATATATATATATATATATATATATATATATAAACATGTAAATATAACAAAATGAACTAAACAAAAATGGTATACCAGACATAATGAATAATATCATATCTCCCTCTCTCAACCAATACATAAATGTATTGACCGACAAAGCGAGAAACGCTTCTATCTCACAAGATCGGTAAACTAGGTTTCCAGTGTGTAATAGACAGAAACTTGCGTACTCGGCTTTATGCCAATTAAAGAATGTTAAAAGGAATCATTCTATTATTAATAACACCCTATCTACTACATATGTTTCATGGATAGACCAATCATCAGGCAGATTCTGTGTTATTAATGAACGATTCCTTCTCAACCAATACTTTGTAGCGTTTATCATATCATTTCGATACAGAAAAAATAATGAATAATATCATATCTCCCTCTCTCAACCAATAAATAAATGTATTGTCCGATAAATTTATGTATTGGTTGAGAGAGGGAGATATGATATTATTCATTATTTTCTGTATCGAAATGATATGATAAACGCTACGAAGGAATCGTTCATTAATAACACAGAATCTGCCTGATGATTGGTCTATCCATGAAACATATGTAGTAGATAGGGTGTTATTAATAATAGAATGATTCCTTTTAACATTCTTTAATTGGCATAAAGCCGAGTACGCAAGTTTCTGTCTATTACACACTGGAAACCTAGTTTACCGATCTTGTGAGATAGAAGCGTTTCTCGCTTTGTCGGTCAATACATTTATGTATTGGTTGAGAGAGGGAGATATGATATTATTCATTATTTTTTCTGTATCGAAATGATATGATAAACGCTACGAAGGAATCGTTCATTAATAACACAGAATCTGCCTGATGATTGGTCTATCCATGAAACATATGTAGTAGATAGGGTGTTATTAATAATAGAATGATTCCTTTTAACATACCAGACATAATAAACTCAGAAATCAAGTCAATGAAACGGGTCATCATAAAATTGCATAAAATTCCGTGACATATGACCAATCGGTGACTTAGCCAAAACATTAGTTCTCGCCCTAGGAATTCCCAACAAGTTACTGGAACGGGTGTCACGGCCCGGCACACGAAAATTAACGCACTTGAGTAAGGCTGCACTGTCAATTGAATTTGTTAATAGATTGTGCATAAATCTGGCACTGTACATATTGCGTCGATTAGATAGAGACCGAAAGTCGTGCTGATCCAACAAGCTTGTGTAGTCAACCCCACGGTCAGGGTAATGACTACTTACCCTAAAAGATAAGTATTTTAGAAATCGTCGCTGAACACGCTCTATACACAAATCGAGATGGAGATAACATGGAAACCAAACCAATGATGCGTACTCCAACTTGCTCCGCACCAGCGCAAAGTATACAGATTTTATAGCTTGGATATTATTAAAACCACGACAGGATCTAATCACAAAGCCAAGCGACCTCGATGCAGACAAGCATATTGAGGAAATATGCCCAGCAAATGTAAGCCGCGAATCAAAAAGCACTCCTAAATCCTGCACCCTTGACACTCTTGCTATCGGCCCAGATCCGGCCAAATAATTATAAATACGAGGTTGGCTACATTTACAGTAGGAAACTACTGAGCACTTATTAATGTTCAAAGAAATATGGTTCAATGCGCACCATTCGTCTACTATCCGAAGGTTCGTCTGCAATTTAATACAGTCAGCCTCCATGTTACAATATTATAGATTTTTAAATCATCCGCATAGCACAAACACTCACAGTTCAACCTACATAAGAGGTCGTCAATATAAATATTGAAGAGTAAAGGGCCAAGATTCGATCCCTGTGGTACACCCGAAGGAACTGGAAAGGAGCTCGATGAGTAGCCATTATAAAAAATATAAGCACGTCTGTCCATTATGTAGGAAGAGACCAGTTGCAAAAGCCCAGGGCAAAAACCGATACGATCAAGTTTGGCCAAAAGCAGGTTATGGTCGATAGAGTCGAAAGCTTTAGAAAAATCCGTATAAATAACGTCAACCTGCTTTCGCTGATCCACAGCATCACACAGATATTGTGCCATTTCGGCAAGGTTCGTCACCGTAGATCTCCCGCTCATAAACCCATGCTGACGCGCCGACAAGTAAGGCTGTACACTCCTATAGATCCTAGAATATAATATGTGTTCCAAAACTTTAGCAAAATTGGAGAGAATATTAATCGGTCTGTAATTGGCAATATCGCAGCGATCTCCTTTTTTAAACACAGGAATAATTTTACTCATCTTCCAGGCGTCCGGAAACACAGATGCATTAATTATCATGTTAAACAAGATGGCAAGGGGATAGGACAAAACTGTAGCACAATCGCGCACCAAGAAGCCGGGAACGCCATCCTCGCCAGACGTCACACCGGATTTAAGTTTACGTACACTTAGTAATACATCATCTTCAGAAATGCTTCCCACATTAAATGAGGGGCAATTGCCAAACAATACTGGAGATACCACCGCACTCGGACGAAAAGCCTTGGAAAACTCACGAGCAAACATATCAACTATTTCCTGAGGGTTAGTAAATTCTTCGTTTCCGCAGAAAACACGACCAGGAATTCTTGATGCACATCTCCTACCATTGATGAACGACCAAAACGCTCTAGGATCATCTACAATTTTAGATTCTAAACGCCTCTGATAAGCGTTATATGAGGCATGCGTATCACATTTAACCATTCGTCTCAATCTCTTAAATTCACTGTAAAAGTATTCAGATTTTGTAGACTTCCATTTTTTAAAATAATACTCCTTCATATCCACAAGATACCTAATCCGGCCATTAAACCACACAGGATATTGACGGCGAGACGATCTTACCCTAGGCACAAAACGATCGAACACAGAATAAATTTTGCTGTAGAAACCATCGACAGCAAAATTCACATTGCTGCAGCTTAAAAGAAAAGACCAGTCAATAGCAGCCAAATTTGTATACAAAGTTGTCAAGTCAGCTGCACGAAAGTCATATCTCATATTGCTGTTGGAAGGGAAGTTGACCCGCACAGGTAGAGTATCCAAAGTAAGAGTGACAGAGAGAGCAGGATGATGCGTATCCTCAGGAACTATCGGCATCGGATCCCTAACTACTTCGAGATCACAATCCATATTAGACAGTATTAAATCAAGTGTTCTACCGTTATCATTAATAATTTCATTGAATTGACGTAAGCTAAGTAATTCCATAAACTGCTTAATAGTTGTAGATCTCCTATCCACATAGTTAGTAGAATTAGGTTTGTTTACCGATATCATCTCATGCCACTAGATCTAGCGACTCGTTTGTTACTCCAAGAGCGAGGACCAATGTTCTCCTTGGCGTTTCTCAAAATCTTACAAATATTCTCCAACTAATGAGTCAAGGTATCATCGCTTTCTAAAGCAAAATTTAATATTTAGGCAAAAAAGAACCATAAAGTGCTAAACGCACTGAAAGCAGTTATAATTGTCTGGAATAAAATAATAAAAAAACGATAACAAATCACTTTAATCATGGTTATAAAAACGATTATCATATCATACATGAAGATATTGACCAGGAAACTTATAGCACAGTTACGAATTTGATGATGATGATGCGTGAAACTTTACACTACATATAAACAACGTCTTATGTGATTTAATTATGACACTTTATTTCAGTTGAACAAAATAGGAGTACTTTTAAAATTAATTTACGTTTTTAGTCAAAAACAAAATGAATATATATGAAGGTGTAAGTGCACATTCTGTCCTGAAATAATAGAAATAACATAGGTTTTAAGATACTTAGTCGTAAGATTTAGTTGAGTGTATAGAACTCAAAATGTGGGTTTTCAATCTAACTACATCCGACGTAAATCGTATGACTGCATCATTCATAAAATGTCAACAATTTTTGATAACGAAAAACATGGCAATATGTTCTGAGGCAATAATTTATTCACATCCAGCTTTTGCTGCTATGCTAAGAAGAATCTTATGAGGCAGGTAAAAGCGACAAGAGGAACAAGATCTTTCTCAGGGCCACACCATCCATCTTCAAGAAAGAATAGATACTAACATTCTAAATGCTATAGAACAATATGCACACAGATGCACAAACGAATGCATGTCATTGGTTATTAAATTCTTTAAGGTATGAAATTTTAATACTTGTTATTAAATCGAGTGTTTTTTGCTCGATTTACTTAGATTAATTAGACATGGTAAATTGTTCACGTTTGTCTTACAAAAAATGTTTCAGAAGTTATTTTTTAACTTTTTATTACTACTCTTTTTCCCATATTTTAGACATATGTTAATTTTGCAATAAATACAAGTCGATACAAATGGTGAATGTTGATGAAAGATTATGCCCTTGGTATTTACAGAGAAAATGCAATAAATGTACAAACAATGACTGGAATCAACTCAATTTTGCACAAAATACTATAGTAGTCAGAATAAGTAAGTCACACATTTATGACGTTAAATTAGAACATATAGAATTGACAAACAGATGAAACCTAGAGCATAAAATTAGTCTGTTGTATACCTCTGTCGCAGTTAATCAATTAGTAAGAATGTTGGATATCATTACGAATAAGTTAATAAGACGATATAATTTTTTTCTGTAAAAAGATCTTAAAAGTAGCTTTGGCCTTAAATTTGTCAAAAGTTTGTGTATATATATGTCAAATTTTGTCTTAACATAAAAGCTTTATCAAGGTATCTAACAGTCAACTTAGTAATTAGTCATTAATTCTCCAAAATAGTTCCAAAAAACTAGTTACACAATTGAAATTACAAAGTCCATAAATTAATGCTAGTGTCTGCATACATGGTTAAGGCGAACACAAAAGAAATCAATTAAATTAAAAGCAACTGAAAAAATATGTGCACAAATTTTCTACATGTACCATAATGTATTTGTATGTATCAATAAACTAAGTGCCAAAAGTAAAATTCCGGCATAAGTGTATAACGAGAAAATGCACAATATTCAATACGACTACTATGTAGTTGATGTTTAATGCTACCTATGTATGCAGTGGTTATTTAAAGATATCGAAGTCAACTATTAAAGATCCTAAAAATATTTTTAGCAAAACGATAAATTAGGTTTTATTAAATAGTCTTGTTTCTATTAGCGATACTTTATCTAAACTAAAAATGCAAGATGTGCAGCTTGTTAATTTCACTAGTTTGATTAAAGATTTAAAAAAATGATCAAGTATTCGAAACAATAGAATATCCTATTAGAAAGGCAAACTACGTGAGATGGTTTGCAAAAAGTATGGTCTTCGAACAATTAACTGAAGCTTCACACATCTTTAAAAATATCTGATGAAAATTAATACTTTAACTGTGTGTATATAAGTTTAAATTTCTCTTGTTGAAACGAAAAATATATAGAAAAATTATCATATGGAAAAACTATAGTATATAATAATAAATACATTTATTATGATAAAAATATAAAAATATTTTTAATAATAACAAACTGATGTAAAAGCATCATTGTATATTTTAAAAAATACTACTATAATATCTTTATAGAATATTCACTTCACTTAAATCTTATCTTACTGTTATAATATAAACTTCTCTTCGAAAAATATGAACAGGATGTATGTATGTATGTACTATAAATCTTTACTATTAAAATTTTAACAAGAAATTTTACAGCACTGTTGAAATTTAAATTTTCTATGTTAAAACATATAGTAATTATACATTTTCTTTAATATCGAACGAATTAATGACCTACACCTGTAGTATGTGAGTATAAGAACACAAACGTAGTAACAGAAAATGTAATATAATTTGATAAAGTAGAGGGGTATTAATGAATTATGTAAGTTTCCTGAAAAAATACACAGTTGCAAGCAGGCAGTTAATGAGTGAAAATCAGAATTGCGTGTGATGCGTAAAATTAATTGTGTGGAAACTCTTAGAATACCGAGTACATTCCTATCGTTATGTGGACTATTACAGATGGAAAAATTAACAAAATTGAATATTATCAAAGTTATATTAAATTCAATCCTAAATATTTTCGTGATTGTTTTTATTATTTTAAATATCAGTAATGAGATCAAATTAAAAGATACAAAATCGTTGAACTGGATGACTTGTGTTCTAATTCCTATGGTTAATTATATGATTAAATGGTGCTTGCTTCTAATTAATAAAAGCTGTTTGATTTCACTATTCAAAATCTTACAATCTGATACTTTCAACACACACAGTGAAAAATTAAATCAACATATCCAATTAGTTTACAGAGCTTCGGCAATATTGCTGAGATATTTTTTCGTGGCTATGACTATATTTCTAATGTTTTTCTGCTTTCTACCTATTGTAACGAACATTAGAATGGTGATACCGCCGCCGTTCAACATGGGACCGTACGAAATTCCATATAAAATTTTACACTTTTTTATCACAGCGTATATGGCTGCAAATTCGGCTTGTTTTGATGTATTTTATATGTCCTTGATGGCTATAGTTGTTGCTCAGTTAAACATATTGGAAACTCAACTCTCAAGTGCACTCGATCAAGCAAAAGATATTCAAACAGAAATGGAAAACATTTCAAAATTTGAGAATTTAGATATAATATTGAATCGAATTTTAGGAGAGTGCGTTACTTTACACCAAACAATAATACAGTAAGTAGTGTAATTATTAAATATGATAAATTTCAAATAAATCAATTTCCATTTCAAAATATACATGACCTATCAAGTATCGGTTTCAAGTTCTTACTAGCATTATTTATGTTAACTTCCTTAGTAAATATTTATGCTTTGCAATTACCTGCTTCTTTTCTATAATACCTTTTATCACTATGCAAGAGTATGAAAAATTATATACATTAGTATTATAAATTTTATAATTTTAATTTATAAATAACCCATAAAATTCAATTAAACAATTCAAAACAATATTATTAACAAGAAGTATGTAAAGCAAGTATAATTAATGAAGTTCATAGTTATCTTGAAATTTGGAATCAATATAAAAGTCGTTTAAAATGTATATGTATATATAAAAGCGATATAATGTAATATCTGGTCTTAGGGATACATGATTACATCAGCACCATTATACTATTATATAAGGTCAGAAAATATAGAAAGAAGCTTTTGTTTAAAACTAATATCAGTAATATGAGAAGAATAAATTTAAAATTAAAACATTGATTATAAAGTAATAATAAATCCTTTTGTAAAAATAATTATTACATTTCTGGTTTACATTTTCTTAATATTTGTTAAGAATATATATTCAGAAATATACTAATTTAATTCAGCAGATTAAGAATTATTATCTTTTCAAACTATACGCTGTAGGTTGTTTGGAAAATATCTTGCCATGTATTCATGAAGAACCAATGACACTGGCCCACAAAAGTGTTTTTCTCTAGAAAAACTATATTAACTATCTATATAATCCAATTATTCTATACTTCAAATATTTCAAAATTTTTTTCCGTTTGGCAGATTAGTTTTGCAGCACAAATACTAAGTTTTATAGAATTGAATATAGAAATACAGAAATGTTAACTGCACACCTCTTCGGGGTTCTCTAAAAAGTTGCTATTATAATACATGCTAATTTTGTCATCAGTATAAATTTTGTGTACATCGTGGTCTTTGTGATATTACTAGCGCCCTCTCGAGAGTAATACCTTAAGTCTGGTTATTACAAGGGTAAAAAATAATGGCTCTCTTCTTAGATACTATTTGTCTTATTGTGTGGCAATTCGAGAATTCGATGATGAAGCTTCAAGATTAATGGTTTTGATTATATTCTTTTTGGTTTTTATAATTAACGATCTCTAAAGAGAATGAGCTTGCACTGGTTGTATTTGTCATCCACGTCACCACGACATTGTTTACTTTCTCGACTATATGGTAAGCTTCAAGAATCGACTATTACTTCTAAGCGAGTTGTCGTCGTGTGAGTACCTGTTGGTTAGCAGCCTGTGTTTTACAGAGGAATAATTTAAGCGTACCGAAAGATAACGCCTTTTCTTGAACTATTGTTGGATTATGGTTTGTTTAAATTATAATTCGACGTATATTATTTTGCAATTTATTGAAAATATTTTCGACGATATTCATGAAGCACGTGGAGACATAACCACTATTTCGTTCTGCCATACTCGTTGCATAGAAAATTTTATTTCCATGATCATTGAGGTAGGAATGTTAATGATTGTTTATATTATTTCATCATTCGTTATCGTTTTCCTGCAGAATTTTAGGATCTTCTCGACAGATGAGATTTCTTAGAAAAGTTAGGTGACCTTAGTGACATTTAAAGTACCACACCAATCAGCAGGTGGTTTCACTAACTATCTTCGTATACCGGATCACGAATTAATTGAGCCTTCTCCTCCATCCATCGAGGTATACATGGTAATATTTTAATCACCATATTAGCACATGTGGCTAAGCAGTGACTCATGTACCTCTGAAAGACGTTGCTGGGTAATTTCGATGTAACATCCATGAGTGTCCATATAAAGTAGTGGAATGTTTCTTAGTTATCTGGTTCTGGGTTTCCGGGCTGGAACCGCGTCGCTTGTATATCTGCCGACGTTTCGCACACATTTGTATGGCACATCTTCAGGGCTGAACTACTGCACTGAAACTGGTGTAAGTCGATGGGGGACGGGTTTCTATATGGGCAATGGGTCATGGGTCAATGGAGCGTTACGGTTGCGGTTGGGTAGTTTGGAGATGCAGGATTGCCAAGTGTTATGTAAGGGGTAGCCATCATTGCGGTTAAGGTTATTGGGGTACTTAGAGTTTCACGGATTTTGCAACCATAGTAATGGTTAGTGCGGGATAGGATCTTGGTCGAATTAAACTGAATATGGTGTACGGTTTCCAGCCCATGCTCGGCAAGTGCAGAACCGGCTATGCGCAGCAACCTAGTGCAGCGCTCATGTTCAGAAACACGAGTACCGACAGACCGCTTTGTTTCACCAATATATGCCCTACCGCATGAGCAAGGAATCCTGTACACACCAGGTGATTCTAAAGAAATACAATCTTTTACTGAGAATGGGTGTGAAAGTTTGGAATGGGGTTTAAAGATGGTTTTGATATTGTTTTTGAGAAGAACCCTACTGATGCGATCAGTAACACCTTGTATATAGGGTAGGTGGGCTTTAGAGAGAGGAGGAGATGATGTAAGCTGTGTATTAAGTTGTGGGGTTTTGGGATTAAGATGTCTATCTATGGTTCGTTAAATATTATGGTTGGAGAAATTATTATTTATAAGAGCTTTGGTAACATGACTTAATTCCTGGGATATAGAATGCTGGTCAGATATGTTGACAGCTCTTTGAACTAAGGAAACGTCGGCAGATATACTAATGACGCGGTTCCACCCCCTAAACCCAGAAGCAGATAGCATGGACCACGACCGCGGAAGTCTACTTACCTGATCATTTATTAGTTAATTTGTATACATTTTTGTTAATCAGTCAAAATAATTGAACGTAAATTGTTTTGTATTGATTCTATTTAGTAAATTGGTCTTCAACCAATTGTGAAGATATGTAAATTTAGGAATACATAGAAACCATTGTATAATTCATGCATACTTATCCCGTCTAACCTTATGAGAGAACATGTAAGTTGAAGAAAAGATATACTAGTAGAATTCATTTATTATTACTAACTACAGGCCAATAATTAAAGAAGGATTCAAACTTCTATCTGCCCTTTGCTGGAAGGCTACCTTAACAATTAGGCCACCAACGAGTACAGTTTCGGGTCTTTTAATACGCCATAAATCATATTATGGAAACTGATTATTATACAAATATTTATAATCTGCAGCCAGATTTTTTATGTTAATAATTATATATAAATATATAATTAAGCTCTTTACGATGAGAAGTTAATGAAAATTATTATTTTCTGTTATGCCATCGTTAAAAAATCACAATTTATTTTTTATTATTATATTTAAAAATTTCTGTGCCGAAGGACTTAAAACCTCTATCTGCCCTTTGTCAGACGGCTGCCTTACCAATTAAGCCACTAAGCAATACAGATTCGAGCCCTTTAACACTCGATAAATCGCACTATTCAAATAGACCTGACTGCGGGTTATAAATACTTGACCTATTTCTCTAATGTGATTTAAAGTGTGTTAAAACACTCAAAACTATACTGCCTGGTGGCCTAATTGGTAAGGCAGTCGTCTAACAAACGGCAAATAAATGTTCGAGACCTTCTCCAGTGCAGAAATTTTTAAGTAATTTCTGTGATTTTAATCAAAGATGGCTTAGACAATACTAATTTTCCTTAATTTCCCATCGTAAAAAGCTTAATTATATATTAATAATTATGACATAAAATTACAAACGAATTATATAATAAGTAGAACAATATTAAGATTTATATACTAGTATTGCTCACCTAATATGGATAAATATTTGCCAAATAATTAGATGAATATTACTGAAAATCTATGTGTATATACTGCTATTTCCCATTCAATATTATTGACTACTTACTAAAAAATGACATTAATATTACTAAAGATCTATACTCATTTAAGTCATTGATTTCTTGCTAGGATAGATCATTTAAGTCATTAAATACTGGCTGATAATTAGAGTAATATTACTGATTATATACCAGCAATTTGGTCGATACCACAAAAGATCTACATATTTACTAGTATTCCTCGTTTAAGTCGCTGATTACTGGCTAATAATCAGAGTAATATTTTTGATTACATGCCAATCATTGGATAAGTGTTACTGAATAATTTACTTATATATGTCATTGATTATATGCAAGTAATTAAATTAATATTTCTGAGGACTTTTATACCAGAATTGTTCATTTAGTTATTGATTAAATGCTTGTAATTAGGTTAATATTTCGGAGATCTTATATGCTAGAGCTGCCTATTTAATCATTGACTTCATGTTAATGAATGAACCGATAGTTTAAAATTAGTTTTGGGTTTTCTTCCATTATCACCTTTAGTGTTTTATTTTGTGTTACCCTAAAATTAGCCATTGATACGTATTTAAGGATCTATGTGATTTAATATTAACAAGGATGCTTCTAGAGATTAATGCTATGATGCGCCCTAAAAATTTTTTATAGGAAACCCCCCTACTCTCCGAATTAACTGGCTAGTTCCTTTCTAAGAAGTAACGAAAAATTATTGTTTTTTTTAAGGTGAGCAGTACGGGCTTTTATTCAGCTGTCTTATTAATTGTTTTGATTTTAAAAATCTGCTAGAGAAAATACTCACCATATTCATTACTCATAGCACAAACATTTTCTAGGAAAATGACTAGTTGATAGTCCGAGAGGTGAAGTTTCAAGTACACGTTGCAACCGATAGTATAATTTCAGAAAAAAAATGCAATACTTTTAAAAATTTTTCCAGGCCTGCATTAATAATTTTACGTTTACGGTATTATTTGTTAATGTAGTACGACTTTTCTATTATAGATTTTCTGTTCCATAACTACCACAGTGAAATAATTAATTATAATTAACTAAATGAATTAAACAATATAATAAATAAAAAAAATATTTCATAATTACATGCAACCCTGTTTAGATGTATCAAATAGAAATTAATAAAACAATATTAAGTGCAAAAATTTCATTTATACAAAGAAAGGTATTTTTAGGTCTGTTGAGAAATTAAATGTACTACTGTCATTCCCACTGTTTGTGCAGTATACATGCGGATGCTTTGTAATATGTAACACTGTCCTACAAATGACTATAATGGTAAGTAAGTTTATTTCTGAGTGTTAACGTTTACCTAAACATTTTTCGATAACCATAAACACAAAATTTCTTATTAAAGCGTGTAAATTATTTATTACTAGAATAAATATTTTATGTTATACCAACTTAAATATGTTATTCTATGGGTATGTATAATTGTCATTATGCCAAACACAATAGAAGAAGTTATTTCACAATTTTCAGAATAAACTGAATAAATTTTGATGTATCGTAAAACATTCTAATAGATTATTAAAAACATTATTATAATATACTTAAATATTAAGTGAATGCTTTGGATAAAGCTAATTCATGAATTCCAATCGCATTTAATTATTACATATTTTCTGTAAAATAGTAATACTTAGTAGATCAAGTGATCAGTTTGCCCTAAGCACATATATTAAAAGCAATTAAGCTTAGAAAAATGTTTTTTTTATAACATATGAAGAGCCGAAAAATGAGCTGCTATTGGGAAGTACATAAAAATAATAGAAATGTGCATTAAATATTTGCGAAGCAAGTGCTACACTTTTTCAATAATTCTAAAGAGAAATCAACTTTGACTTCTTTTCAGATCTACCAACCCAACCAACTTTCATTAATTTTCCTACAGCTTTGGTCCACTATCATTCCGAAAATTCTCGCACGGCGGAGACAACATCATTCCAGAAAAAGAAGTTGATGGTTGCTAGAAATGTTCTGCGACTATTTTTAACTGTTTCAAACCTTACAATATTTTCTAAGCTGCACTTTCTTGGAGCACGATCGTCGACTCAAACCAAAAAATTCTGGAGGTACCGTGAAGCAGAATTCTACGCCTAATAACCGGCGCGTTCTGGTTTGTGCAAAATGAGCAACCAAGACGAGACCTAAATCTTCTATCAATTGAAAGATTTCTAAGTTATTTTTTCGTGAGGAGTTGGTCGAGTGCTTAAGAGCTTGGATAACCCATTACCCAATGAACTGGTGGATTCTCAGAATCGCCCTCGGCCACGTGAGTAAACTTGAACACCTGGTGAGTCGGACCAGGGACGCCAGCTGATGGCGCTTGGCGTTTTATTTAGTTTTATTTCTTTTTTCATCCCAAGTTCCTCTGATGACCAATCCACGAAATATTTCGTTTATTATATAATTTTATTTGTTTTTATGTACCTTTATTCTATCGTCTATATTTGACTTGCAGTTATAACTATGTATATGCGGCCACCCTGGCTTTTTATTTATACTAATATGTTCTTACTTATCCTTGAAATGGTGAGAACCGCTGAAGTCTGAAGTGTCTGGTGTCGTTGCTGGTTTTCTAGCCTTGACTGCATTCTACCTCTTAGGATCCTCGGACGACTGTTTCTATCGTCCGAGACAAAACAAGGGAAGGTATAGGTTTTTAAAAGTCACTGTCAAAGTGGATGAAAAGGCTTAAAAGTATATTATGCCTAGCTTTAGGCAATTAACGCACCAACGAAAAACTTCCTCCTCATTAAAGACGGATCACAAATTTTCATTTACTGACGACTTTCTCCAATGTTTCACAAAAAGCAGAGCTGATACTTGCTTTTGCTTGACTCTTTCTTGATGGGTGGTGAACGTTTTCATGTGTTTTGGACATTAAAATTTGAGTATATTTACATAGTATATTTCATTGATATAGTATGTAGGCATTCTTTGTTGCTGCTAAAATATATTATAAATATATTTATTACGAGAAGCTATTGCCTACAAGTACCACAAATAAATTAGTTTTCATAATTTTCCTAAATTTCATAGGAGTATTTGTAAATACGTTTTCTCTGTATTTGTGTTTTTGAGACTGTGTCGGCACATCATATACATTTTACAACAAATCATTATACTTGCAAATAGAAACAAAATTCTTCTAAGTCACCTTTAAACATTTTTATTACTACAAAACTCGAATTTTTTTGACAGAAAGACGTAAAATTTTCTGGGACTAATGTTTGAGGACATAAACATTACATTTGAAGAAAAATCAAGAAACCAGCTTGTTGTTGAAAATGTTCACGTTCATGTTGAACGAAATTAAAGCAAGTACTTTTAATAAAACTCTATTGATCAAGTATAATTAAGTGCATTTAATATTTTATAAAGTTATATGTAATAGACATTTAAACGATACTTAAAAAAAGCATCATGAGCGTCCAAAACCTTTGTTATATCGAAATTGTATCTTCATGGTGCTGAATCTAGAATATCTTTGCAGTAATGGATTTACTAACCATTTAAATTATGAAAAATAAAACTAAATACGAGTATAATTCTTTTCACTCATTAATCTTAGGTTCAATATCTTTCCTCAAAAAACTACCACAAAAAGATATAGTACAGTTATTTTACTAATTGCGCAATAGCCTGACGAGTTGTATTATAAACAAAAATATGCGACCTCTCTAATTAGCAAATTTAGCACTTTCAGGCTATTCTTTATTTGGTAGAATAAAAAATAGTATAAAACTAAATCTTGATGATTTGAACCAAGTCATTTAGTGCGAGATTAAAAACAATTCCAAAAAATCTTCACAATGTTTTCAAGAACATGAAATTAAAAGAATTAGTTTGTTTTCAAGGGAATGATAAATACTTCCCATATAAGTATAAATTATAGAGTAATAAATGGTCAAAATTTTTGAAATATAATGTAATTTTTAATATCTAACGTTCTTTTTTATATAACGGTACCTGCATTGTGCATGAAGGTTATACGTTGATATTCAATATATTTTAGTAGTAATTAGTCATTTCAAACGTCACTGACAGTGATTCCAATAATACCAATGCATTCGAAAATTAGATCAAAAGTACATTTAAATCATTTTGGTGAAGTCTATATTCTTACTTAAAGATATATTATTTTTTACCTAGATGGTGAAGATGTATTTTCTCGTGTTATAAATTGCTAACATAAACTACACTAGCCTAACTTCACTTGCTTGGTTTTGTTCTTCGGCAAACGTAGAATCCAGTAATTTAGCTGCTTTCCTGCACGCAGATGTTTGTGCAAAATTATGTAGATGATCCAATGCCTAATAATTCTCCTTAAATCTCTCTAAGTGTGATATTTCGTGATGCCTTAAATAATTTTAGTATATCAGTAATAATTGTTTTTAACACAAACAGCTGTTTATATCAGAACTTCCGATAGATTTGAATTCGATATGCTCTTTGTTAAAATAAATACTTCTTGAAAAGAACCGTCGAAAAAACGTACGGTCGCGAAAGCATTAAGTGCAACATACATACACACACACACACACACACACACACATATATATATATACAATATATATTACGTGAGTAAATCGCTTACAAAAAAATTATAATTCTTATTTTCAGGGTGAGACAGAAATATCAAACATAATTGGCATGTGTGGTTATTCTAGCATAACATTCGGTCAAATGACAGCGTATCATTGGCTAGGTAATGAAATTATTTACAAGGTATGTGTTTATTTCTTTTTCAAGATTTTAAATTCAAATGAATTCTTTTCAGAGCAACAAACTTGTAGAATCTTGTTATCTCTCGAATTGGTACAATATGAGTATAGCACGTCGAAGAACATTGATTTTGCTAATGGAAAGATCTAAAAGACCTTTAGTCATTGAATTGTACAGTCTTACTCTCATATCTTTAGATTCTCTAACAGTGGTAAATGTATTACATTCAGAATCGTGATAAATTGTTATCGACAAATATTTTCTAGGTAGTACGGTGGGCATATTCAGTTTTTGCTTTAATTAAAGCCAGATATAATTAATTTACTGATAGTTGAGGTATTTTGATACTTACAGTTAGTTTGTTCTGGAACATTTCGTAATGCAAAATAGAAAATTGTCTAACACAAACAGAAGAGAATTAGTAGAAGGAGAGTAAAAATATTTTATAATATAAATCTCTATATTAATGTATTAATTAAGATTTTGTTAATACAAAAATTATGGTTTCTTGCATTTTATTAATACATTTTGACATCCATGTTCATCATGTGTTTTATTGTAATACCTTATGCTTACAATAAGGGACTTTCACCAAAGTCTAGTAAACGCTAAACGAATAAAATATTCTCTAAGTAGGCTATTTTTATTTTGAGAAATGACGCCACAAATTAGCTATTTGAGTTCGATAGTGCCTAAAAGTTGCTTTATCGTTATCGCGCTTCTAAATATCATTAAATAAAGTCTTATATTTGTCTGGAGAAATCCGCAAGTCTTTTCCATGATCGATTTGGATTTTGGGGAATCGCCTATGGCATGACCTGTTTATTTTCAATGTCATGTGGAGTTTGAAGATGGTCGGAAAGGCCACGAGTTGTAAAACGATTCAAGTGTTTCAAGTATTGTGTAAACTGAAGATTAAATTCACAATCTCAGATTTACGTTTAACTATCTCAATCATCTGTTGGAAGTGTTTTTTCCTCTTACACAAATATTAGACATGTCTAAAAGCTTGTGCACACTGGACTCACCGATCGATAATACTATTCAAATAATAATGCAATAGCAGCGTATGAATATTAGTAACGGTAACAGTGTGTTTAAGAAGAATATGAAGAATGGTAGGAAGGAATTATTACTCTAGATAAAATTTGCGTGTGAAGTTATGGTACAATGATGAAGAAGCAAAGTATATAGCGGCTAGATAAAGAGAAGGTACCACTAAAACAAGCATGCGCACAAAATCTGTCGCCGAAACTATTATAAAAATATTTTTTGATTACAAAAGTAAGGTGTTGCCACATGGTACTACAGTCATTGATAATTATTTTAATCAAGCTTTAGGTCAGTTAATTAGCCATATAAAAATGACCTGTGTTACTTAGACAACGGTCATTTCATCACTCGACAGCAAAAATGTCAAATATTTAACAATGACACTACTGAGGCTCTAGAAACGATTTTGCAGAAGCTTTCAAGGAATGACTTCCGTCGTGTGCTTTACAATGGCATCATCATTGGAAAAGGATTATTGCACTACAAGGCAACTATGTATATAGAACGTAGTAAAAGAATTATGTACATATATTAAGATTGACAAATAAACTTCTAATACTACCAGCTCCTGCCTTTATTAAAAAGCTTCTGTAGATAAAATTTCGAAAAAGCTATTCATCAAAAGTACGAATAAATATTATTATCGGGATACTGAAATTATTACAAACATTCGAACACTTAATTTACTTGATAATTTCATCTTTTTTACACCCTGTTTTTGATCATGTGACATTAATGACAGCAACAATAACAGAATCATCATTATTTATCTGATTAATAATAATTAATTTCTTTATTAAAATGTTAAAAACATTTGCTCCCAAAAAATATTCTTTATACGCCGTATATGAAATTTAGAGCATGATTACGCATTAATTATGCAGTTTTCTAATTATAAAATAGCGTATGTCTAGTTTTGGCAGATCGTTTGTTAATGAAGCATCCGTTAATGTGCAGCTTTAATTTATACTTTAGCAAAGCAAATGAGAATTCATTAGTTTACCAATGTACTAAACTATTTTTACTAATAGACACTACTTACTAAAAGAAAATCTTTCCTCTTAGTTTGTTAACTTAATATTAACAATATATTTTCTATTATCGATCTTTGTATAGCAAAAAAGGTAACGTCTTAATAGATAAAATTAACATGTAGTGATGCAGGAACAAATAATCTAATAAGTAGGAGAAACAATAATGACATCAATGAGTGATAATGCCGAAGTGAAATTCAGTAGTAGCAATACGTAAAGTTCCCTCAGTATTTGATCATATAAACCTTGTTTTAGTTATAGGAATTACAGTCAACAAAACACTCGCTACTACGCCTTTTTCTCATTCAGAGCTCATCAGATAGCTTTGCTTTGTTAGACTGTATGTAACTTACATAGTAGATGTTAAACTTAAGACCATTGTTAATTAATTTTCAAATAATTACGATGTTCCGTGACAATGATCGTTTATATGCACTGTCGCTGCTTGCATAGCAATAGATGTTCCATTCATTGTAATTTAAAGAAGCCATCGTGGATTAAATACGAGACACTATATGGACTGCGTAGCTAATATATTCTAAGTAATTCTGTTTGGGTTTTTAGATTTTTACCTTAGAAATTTCAGATCACTTGGATGACCGGGCGCACGCCCGTTAGACATCGGATCTATTTGCTGTACTTGTTGAACTTTACTTTTGTCGACATAAACGGTTCTGATTCATCTGCCTTCTTGACATACCTTAGAAACACCTACATACTCTTTCCTTTTTCAATCGGAATTGCGCTTGGTACCCTTAGATGACGTTAACTACTGTACTTATCCTCAGCCATGCTTCTTTCGGCACGTTACATTACACCTTAGTTTGGATTTTAAGCTCTGGCTCCTAAGTAAGACTAATTCTCGTACTCAAATATTAGCTGTGAGCTCTTGAGAAAGATCTATCCATTTATTATAATGACCGAAGAATTATTGCTGTATTAAGTAAATTATTTCTTCTCTGCCCACACCTGCACTACATACACCCCTGCAAAAAGTTACAATAATTTTTAAGTACTTTACATGTTGGAAAATCAGTGGGACTGATAAGTAGAATTGTAAATTATTCCGTATCTTTTCTAACATATCGCAACCGTGATCCTTCAAGAGAAATTTGTAACTTGAGGTGCATGTCGTTTCGAAATATATATATATATACATATACGCCTCATACCCCACTCCAACTTTGATCTTTAAAACTAATTTAATATACATTACATATATTTATTTAACTCATTTTTTATATCAGTGAATAATACAGAATTAAACATAAATACAATAGTCTTGTATTATTTATTTTTAAAATGTACATATATATATATATATATATATATATATATATATATATATATATATATATATATATATATAATTCTTCACAACTTTAAATGAATTTTTCTTAACAAATCTACATTATTTAAATATATTTTTTGTAGCCCATATACGACTAACTCATTTTATATGCAAAGACGCTCAGACGCCACTCCATTAAATATTTTTTCTGATTCCATATTTATAATTTTTTAAAAGCCACAATTTCAACAAACCTTCATATACTAAATACAAAAGTTCTCCATCCTTTTCTATTTTTAATATTCTAGTCGATCCATTAAAACTATTAATAACTGGAAATGCTCCATTTCAATATTCAAAACATTTTTTCAACTTCGCACTCTGTAATAAACTCTTCAATATTATAAAGCAGACATTCATTTACACCTATAATCTGTGGTGAAAAGATTCAAAGTCAAAGTCTAGTGATAAGCCAACACATATCCACTTTGAATGACTTATTCAAAAAATATATTGTCTTCCACGTTCCATGTATATTCAATGATGGTTCTCGTAAAATTTTCTCCGGACACATATCTACTTTGTCCCAAAAGGTCATTCCTCTCACCTATTTGAGTAAAAGAACTTCCATACAAGGGTCCACTTTTTAATTCTCAACTTCATTCGTGAAATTATCTTCATCAATAGTAACATTCCTCAAGTCACCGTCTTCAATATTCTGAAAATAATTATTACTTTGTTCTCTTATATTAAATGAGCTCTTCATGATAACTTACTGTACTGGCAATAATTCTATAACTCTGCCTTTATATATCTTCCTTCAGTCACGTAATTATCCTTGTGAACCAACTCGGGCTCAGCTGATTTTAGAACCTTCTCATGGATCTTAACTCTTGCAATATTGGAATGATCCTGAAATGACCTTGAATCATTTAAACTTCCTCGAGCTCAGCCGATTCTGGAATCTTCTCATTGACCTTAACAGCTTCAACATGTAAAGTCATCAAGGTCAATAAGGCCAATAAGGATATTCTAGAAGCGACTGAATCTCTCTACTGCGACTGGTCAAGAACAAAATGGAAAGGTGTAGGTGAAGTATAGAAACATTTATAGGAATTTATATAAATAGTTGCAGCCCACAGTATTATTCATGTCATACAGTAAAAATAGCGTTCCTATGGTCAGCGGTTTGTTTAAAAATAAAAGCTCTTCTTAAACTTTAAATATCTTTGCTGTGCGAAAAATGAATAATTAATTATTTAATAGAATTCTGAACTTCTATTTCACTAAAACGATCTCCTGATGCAAACGAACAATACCTTAAAAATTCGAGAAAGCTTCTTTGAACATTTGTAATTGCCTCTTGTTTAATGTTTCCTAAATAACTAATAATCCTGGCTTGCAATTCTTCTACATTATTAGACCTGTTGTATGAAAAACTATAAATTGATTCTATATTTCCTCTATTTCAAAATAATTTATTGCTTCGTCAGGGGGAGCTACAAACTTATAGAAAAGTGTACAAGAATGCAAAATTATTGATTTCTACTACATCCTAGATTATCTAGCTAGCAATTATTTTAGAGAACATACGAACTCAATGTAAAAACAATTATCGAATTGTGATATTAAACGTAGAAAATCGTTCAATTATTTAATTGTTATTACGATAAAAACTACTACAAGATAAACATCAATGGTAAAGAATAATGAATTAAACAAGATAAAGCAATGTAGAGTTTTTAAAAAGTAATAAAAAATGATTTTGAAAAAATATATGACAAAATCAAATCGCTATTATTTAGATGATAGTGTAGATAAATATAGTAACTACTTTCTTGCCTCTTCTCTAAGATGTCTAGATATTTATTATTAGGTAATTAGGACACATAAAATAAAGGTGATATTCTTCTCTTCGAAAATTTAGATTTGATATGAGCGTTTGCTTTATTAATTGATATAAAAAAATTTCCCTTTTCCCACAAATTCCCTCTACGCAATCTTAATGATATTACCTAAATTTTTCAAATCAGAACGCTTGAGAGAAAATTAAAGTTAGTAAAATAAAATTTTCGAATTGATACGTACGCTAAGAAATATAAATCCCAGAACCTGCAAGGAGATTTTTAAGTAGCCAATTAGACATGAAAGGAAAGACAGATAGCAATGAAAAAAATTTATTTCTCTACATGTATTCCTTCCACATCCACTGACATTTCTGCAATAATATTCCCTTAAAAGAAATCTGTCGGTAATGTCTTCAAATAATCATTAATAGCAATTTTCAGGCAAGGAAAAGTTAATAATAGTCGAATGTTAAACTATTTAAACTCTTGAGAACCACGTGTTTTGGTAACTTATCGAACTGAAACCTTTTATACAGTACAATTGGCATGTAGGGGCATTTTTATCAAAATTTCGAAATCTTCTTGTTTGGACAGTAGCTTTAAGATATTTAATAGTCTCCTGTTGAATAGAGGCAATTGTATTGCTCTTCTTAATGTACTGAAAAAAAAACACCTTGCAGTTCCAAAAAACCGTTGACATCAATTTTCTTGCTGAATACAGCATTTTTACTCTTTCTAATAGCGAAGGCGCTTTATGTAGCCACTACAATGACTCTTATTGGAGAATTTCAGTGATATACACAGGCTTGATGAAGAAAGATAATTTCGAAAAAAGTCGCAGCATTGTTTTGTCGCATCCATATCTTCTTGATAAACTTCCTGTGCGATAAGTTTCTGTTCTGGTGTGAATAGCCTAGAAATGAATCTTCCTAACGTTTTGTTCATCCCTAAATTTCCATGCAAAATTTTTAAAACTGTTATCTCTCTCATATTTTTCAGAGATAATTGAAACAATTCTATGTGCTGTCGATATCAAACTTTCAGCATTGTCTACTCTTTTGGTTATTGTCTGGAGAGGTCTGGTATATTTTAAATCGTTTTCAATGGATTTCCGATCCCAATGAAATTATTTCAACCAGAATTTTACTGAATAAGGTTATGGTTTATCGCATTTGTCATTACTTTCATGACTAAGTAGATTACTTAAGAATCACTCCTTGTATTTTCGTAATTATATTCTATATTACTTTTATTAAAACTTCCGGAGAGCAAACTTAGAACAATGATTATTTAATATACAATTTTATTATCTTCATGCATATAATACTTTGGTAAATCTTTTGTATTGCAGGTTTATATTTATGAAATAAATTAATAGAGGATGTGCTGTAATTAATACTAATAGTTAATAAAATCCGGTACACCAAATAATAATAGTAAATTGGAGATAATTATGCAATGAGAAATTAATTACTATAAATACATCACGAACAAAAACTCTGAATGAGTTCTGTTCGCAGTAGAATCTGAGGGAGTAAACAAGCAAGACCTGACGTAATGAGTAAAATAAGCTGCGCTGAAGCTTTAAGGAAACCAAGTAAATTCTTGTCGTTTTGCGGTTTCTTACAAACAAGAATATTAACAAAAGGAAAATTAATAAAAATACTACTAAATTTACTTTTCAACACTTTTGTACTTTCTTTCATTATATTAAATATCTATAAGGGTATTAAATTAGGAGATACCAAATTAGTAAACTGGATGGCTTGCATACTGGTTCCAATTACAAATAACTCATTTAAAGGATATACACTGTGGATTAATAAAAAGTGTATGTTTTTAATTTTGGAAATTCTAGAGTCCGATGTTTTCAACTCACACAGCGAGGAATTAAACCGTCATGTTCAACTAGTCTACAAAATTTCAGAGTTAATAATGAGATATTTCTCTATGGCTATGTCCACATTTGTAATAATTTTTTGTATCCTTCCTATTGTAACAAATATTAGAATGATGATACCGCCTCCGTTTGAAATGGGAGTACTTGATATTCCATATAAATTGATTATGCTTGTTTCTACAGCTTATATGTGTGGAAATTCTGCTTGTTTTGATGTATTTTATATGTCTTTGGTGGGTATAGGTGTTGCCCAACTAAATATACTAGAATCTCGGCTCTTAAACGTGTTTAGAAATTTGGAAACTTTTCAAGAAGAAGAAACAGATAAGAGATATATAAACCAGGCAACGAGTCGAAACTTAAGGGAATGCATTATTTTACACGAAACAATAATTCGGTAAGCATTTTTAATTTTAATTAACTATAATTGTACGGTTTGTTTACTCATTGTAATACACCAAAAATTTTCGAAGAGAGGGAGCTGTTTGGGAAAATGCTTTATTATATTATTTTAATCCTTAGGAAGACCATTTAAGAAGGACTAAATATAATTTTTATGTTAATTTCTTCTATATTCCTTTACGGAAATATTTAAATAGAAGAAAATATCTAATATAAGCTGCACCCTTTTCTACAATCTACCTAAACTAGTTTTATATGTTTCCTAATGTGACAATTTATATTTTGCTAAATGTCGTATTTTTGATTTTAAATTACTTACTAAAGTTTCTTCGAAAACTATCAATTTCATACATTTTGACTACATATCGCCAAAAGTAATAGTCTATGTAATATAAGTCAGAGTTAGCTTTAATGGCCGATCTATCCTCCTGCTGAAAATCAAAATTAGTTAAGCCAATATATAATTAAATTTGTGAAATCTTTCTTTTCGAAAATAAATATCCAAATTCACATCCGACTAAATATGGGGTAATAATTTTGTGTATTAAAATCCTGCAAATTTATTTTCCAAATATTTGATTGTCTTAACACAGTTCGAACAGTTTTTTTTATTTGAAATCTCAATTCACTTAACTTATTGGATCTCTCCCCCGACGGACATTAAATCCATTCTCTATACGTTTTCCTATGGAAAAACTTTTGGTTTTACTCTATACTTTTTACATTCTACTTCTGAAATCCCGTTTGACCAAGTAAAACAACAAAGTTTTCGCCATGTTTCCTTTCATCTTAGTTTTAATTTAACTCGAGTCTCTCGAGCGTGTTAGTGCCCGTATTTACAAACTAGCGGAATCCCTGAGCGGAGTATTTAATTAAAAAATTTAATTCATCACTTTGATTGTTCCAGTTAATACCAAAACTGAAATTTGAACAAAAGCCATAGTTGAAACAACTCGTAAATTTTACTGGTAGAAAAAAACGTTTTCTAAAAAATTGTAGGTTCGAAACCGTAAATGACAAATTTTTCCTATTTTGCAGATAATTCTTAGAGCAATGAATAAGTATGTTGCAGCTGTCTAATACTTTACTGCGTAATTTCTTTTTCTATTGCATTGGACTTCAAAATGTACACCCTCAATTCGCTTTCCAGGTTTTTCTCTTCTACACAATAGATTTATTCTTCATAGAATTTACTTTCTTCATAGTGTGTACGTATATTTTTCAATAAAAGTTTGCCAGATACTATACTTTACAGTTAAGTACCCTCTTCAATTATTTTGAACGCAATTGTATTTTATCGATTGTTCTATTAAATTTCACCACAATATTGCATCTTCAGGGTAAATTTGAATTTTTACTTTTAATTATGGAGCCTTTACAAATATATTGGCTTAAATTGAAGACACGTTTGCCTATTAACTGAATCTAATGTTGCATCTAATTAAATTGAAGACTGTCTTTATTTCTATAAAATTAGACTAACATCATTACCACAATCTATTTTTTAATGTATATGTATTGCAACAACTGAGTATCCATCAGCAGTAGTACAAAGATTAATAGCACTAAGATCATTAGCATATACTTTGCACAAATTAATTTCCATCTAGTAACGTTAAAAACTTATTACTGCCATAAAAATTTTGTGTGTCAGTCATATGAAAAACTAAATTCTTTCTACTTGGGTTATTTTCCTATGAAACGTTTTAAGATATACTTAATTCAATTTCTCGCCATCTTCAGCATTATTTCTAGTCCAGAAATATGGTTTTCGTAAACTTTCGTTTAAATATTCAATATGTTACTGCGTTGGTAGGAGTCCACGCGTCTGTATTAACTTTAACAGAGCGTATTGCGCGTAGAAGCGGCGTCACTTGCCACTGAATACAGAAGTTGATTAAACATGTTTTCTCAAACCAAACTAGGCTACTCAAGTTTATTTTATTATTATTTCCTGTGTGGGACCTCTTGAACAGATGCCCCAAAAAGTAAAATTAAGAAACCGTTTTCATGGTGACACACACGACTTCGTGGACCTAATTTACACATGTGTGAATTTTGTTCGAGAAGCGTATGGGTACGTATTCTTAAATCAGTTTTATTAATTTGTATTATCAGATAACTCAACGTCGATATAGGCCTCTGTCAATCACCATAAATTGTTGAACTCCAGTCCCCGGTGACACCATATTTTCTTTGTTCTTCTTCCCAATGAATCGACATATGGAAGGGTGGAACCTAGCCTTATCGGCCCCGTTCCAATAACTACCCCGTGACCAGGTTGGACATTTATTTAGATTTTATTCATAAAAAGATCAAATCGTATTTAACGGTATTAAGATTTAGTTCAGTATCATTTTGATTCATAATTTCATTAATTGTAAATGTCTTATGTAAGAATTGAGTTGTACTTTACAACTTGTAGTATATCCACAGAGGTGCATTATTTAAATGAAATTACCTAATTTATTTTACTAATTGTTATAATGAAATAAATTGAACTTTTTTTAATGGTGGTAATTGACTTTAACTTGCTTAAATATCGAGTGTCGCAGCTATAAGTGTCATTGACTAAATTTGCACTTTTCCCTGCTAATATACGAGGTTTAATAAAAAAATAACCGTTATTTTCAATTTTTTCAAAAAGTATTTATTTATTCATTAATAACTATCTTGTTCCCTTCAAAGTAATCCCCCTCACATATAATACACTTATGCCAGCGTTTCTTCCAATCCTCGAAACACTTCTGAAACACGCTTTTTGGTATCGCCAACACCTCCTGTTTCGATTTTTTTTTATCTCCTCCATCGTAGCAAAACGCTTTCCTTTCATCGGTGTCTTCAGTTTTGGGAAGAGGAAAAAGTCAGCGGGGGCCAAGTCCGGTGAATACGATGGTTGAGGCATGATAACGGTTTTGTTTTTGGCCAAAAACTCACGCACAAGCATTGATGTGTGAGCTGGTGTGTTATCATGGAGATTGTTTTTTCCACAATTCCGATCGTTTGAGCCGTATTGCTTCACGCAAACGTTGCATAACTTCCTTGTAGTATTCCTTATTAACCGTACGACCTGTTGGCAAGAACTCATGATGCACCACGCCATTATAATCGAAGAAAATAGTGAGTAAAACCTTCACATTTGATCGAACTTGGCGTGCATTTTCTCGGCCTTCTGTAAAGCGCTTGTACCACTTATAAACACTTTTTTGAAACAAAGTGGACTCGCCGAATGCCACAGTCAACATTTCAAGTGCCTTGGAGCACTTTATTCCGTTTTTAACGCAAAATTTAATACATATTCTTTGATCCTCGAAGAGCACACCAAAACACGACTAACCTTTTTATCTGTCAAAAACAAACTGACAATCCAAAATGGCTGATATTGCCAACATATATAACAGACATGTGTATCAACATAACAGAAAAAAAATGCGAAAATCGAACATACGTAACTCACGAAACGGTTATTTTTTGATCAGATCTCGTATTGTACATTACATACTTGCACCTGTTATTTTCTTTTCTACTTATACTGTATCTTATTCATTATACGAGGAGGACAATTCATTAGGCTCTGTTAAAAGATTGTGTTGGAAGGATCCATATGATGACATCCGTTTAGTGAAATCTATGTAACAAACTCTAATAAAATTATAAAATATGTTTAAAGTTTCTTTGAGCATACATACATTAGCTGCTCTTAGGGCTGTTGGCCTTTCTAGAATAGATTCAACTAATTTAACTCCGAACAATATTTTTTCACAGTTCTCGAACACGTTGTAATTTTAACAGTTACGGATATTTTGATTTTTTTATTATATTTTGCATTGCAGACCACGCCTTACCAATCAAATTTGCTATATGATCTAAGAATTTCTTTTGTCTGTGTAGTTTTGTTATTAACTCAAACATATCACAAGGTATGTGTCAACTTTTGCGCTCCATATTTGCAAAAACATAGAATAATTTGTGTTTGATACTATGAAGACGATTTACCGAATATGTTTCAACGTTTTACCGTATGTCTACAATAAAAAAATAATTCAAAGAATACAGTATACGAAAACTTTTATGATAATAACACATACTGAATTTTAATATATAAGGTTTTCCAATAGGAATGATATGATTTTGAAGTGACATTTCGGCCATTTGTAATATGTCGTGATCTGTCATTTGTTTTTCATTGTATTCAGTAGTGTTTACAATTTCATCATGGAAAGATATACGCAAGAACAACGTTTACAAATTATTCAGTTTTATTATTAAAATAATCGTTCTCAAATTGCAACTTTTCGTGCGCTTTTGCCATTTTATGGTCGTAATAATCGTCCAAGTGTGCTCGCTATACGTCGAATTGTTTTGAGGTTACATTTTCTTTACATAATTTTCAAGTGCCAATAAGACAAAGAACCGCTCGAAGTAATGCAAATATTGCTGCCGTTCAGGCAAGAGTTACTGAAGACCGTAATTTTGTCGATTCCAAGACGTTCTCAACAATTGCGACTGTCTCAAACCACATCCCGGCGGATTTTGAGAAAGAATTTGGGTTTGTATCCCTACAAAATTGTTCTCACTCAAGAACTGAAGCCATTGGACCACCGTAAACGTCGTGAATTTGCTGATTTTGCCTTGGAACAAAACTGTCGATTCTGGTGCGAAGAAAATCCACAAATTATTAATGAAAAACATTACATCCACCTAAATTGACAGTTTGGTGTGGTTTTTGATATGGTGGAATCATCGGTCCGTACTTCTTTCAAAATGATGCTGGTAACACCGTTACTGTCAATGAAGAGCGGTATAGATTGATGATAACCAACTTTTTATGGCCGACATTGGAAGAAGTTGATCTTGACAATATTTGGTTCCAACAAGACGGGGCTACGTGCCACACAGCAAATGCAACAATAAAATTATTGCGAGAAAAGTTTGAAAATTCGGTTATTTCAAAAAATTGTGATATTGAATGGCCTCCAAGAGGTTGTGATTTAACACCATTAGACTATTTCTTGTGGAGTTATTTGAAGTCATTGGTCTATCGAAATAAACCAGACTCTCTTCAAGCTTTACAAGTCAATATTTAACGTGCCATTCATGACATACGACTAGATGTAGTGGAAAAAGTGCTCGAAAATTGGGTTCATCGAATTCGTTCCTGCAGAAGAAGTCGTGGAGGCCATTTGAATGACGTTTAATTTAGAACTTAATTGTATCGATTATACTTCACATTAAATAAAAACTTTTGAATTTTCTTAACAATAAGTGTTTTTTTTTTAAAGAAATCATATCACTCTTATTGGAAAACCTGTTAATTTTAAATAATAATAACAGCTCTCTTATTGTTATTGGAGTTTATTTGATGTTGCTAGACATAAATTAATATACTCTACCATAATCGAATGTTCACATCTGATGATTTTCAATATTAAGTTGTACGAAAGCTTGACTGACTGTATGTGTACTGATATTTAATGTCTTGTATTCATACTAAAAGGGACCTTATTTTAGATTTACTGAAAAATTAAATATCCTTCTGGCATTTCCCTTGTTCATACAATACACTTGTGGATGTTTTGTAATATGCAACGTTATACTGCAAATCACGATAATGGTAAGTTTTACAATGATTAATGTAAACAAATTACTAATTTCCTAATCTAATTTAATATGTAAATTAAAAATGAAACCTTGTAACAGGATAGGAGTGTAAAATATGTGAGACTCTGAAATTTTTATTAACAAAAGAAAGAAAATTTTTATGCAGAATTTGATATTTCTGCAAACACCAATTTTAGAAAATAAAATATTCAGATTTTAGATTTTAGATTTAAATAAGATGCTTATAATAAGTTAAAATTGAGACGAAATTGTTATAAATTTAAATTGAAAAATGATTGTAACAAAGTATGTTTCCCTTGTTGCACATGATATATTTTACGAGGGAATCTAAGATATTGCGATTTCAATTTTCGATATCAATCAGAAAGCAACTGCGGTGTTTCATAAAGTACTGGTTTTAAAATTTATAAGACCAAAGTTAAAATATTTATTTTTTTAATTAGTTTAATACAAGGAAACTATTCAACTAAAATTAAAATCCACGTTCACAGCCAACAATAACAACGACAATGACAAAATTAATTAACTTCCACAAATATTTAAAATATATGTAAAAGTATAATATTGTATATTTAAATAGATAATATATATAGACAAAATTAATAATTCTTCAACTAAATTGGTCATATATATATATATATATATATATATGTTATACATATGTATATACATATCAGATACGCGATATCAAATATTTATTTTATTCGGGAAATTCTGTGAAATTATTTTCCGAAAACTCAATAGAAAGTGCTTGATTACTTTAAATGGATACTGAATGTATTTCAAGATTAGTACAAAATAACAAATCTTAAAATAGAGTGCAACGACCTACTAGATATGACCAGAATGGGACGTTTCGCCACGGTCATTTCGTCGCGTCGTTTGGCCGCTAGCCGAGGCAAGTTCGCCGCCGAAAAGAAACACATTTGAATCTTAGATAAGTTTTTGTTGGAGAAATTGATAATTATGTGCTATTGAAGGCAAGTACTCTGTACTAGTTCCTATGTCAAAATCGTTAGCAATTTTCAAATTTCTATCGTCGGGGTGACGAAATTTTGAAGTTTTAGAAGAGTAAGTTGACTAGCTATTAATTGTTCCATATAAACGTCGCGATCTTTTTGAACTTTTCTTAAGCCACTAATGGATTTCCAAATAGATGGATGATTTACGCCCAACTCCGTTTGAAAACGACAATGCACGGCTTCTGCTTAATTATTTATATGCAGTTTTCTGCAATTAGTGTGCGTTCGTAGATGCTCTATATATTGGATGGAAACACTAGATTAAGTCTTCCAATTACCCTACGATTGGGTCTTCCAAAATAATTAATCTCGTACCAATCTAGTAGAAGTACGAGGTTATTGGGTAGATATTCCACTAAGGTATCCAGAACTATCTGTAATATAATAACATGGGAAGAATATAGGTTACTGTATATGCATGACATTGCAATATACAGGGTGCTTCAAAGAGAATATACTTATTTCGAATGCATATATTTATTAAACTTTAAGACATACGAATATGAAACTTCACACACATATTTACGAACCTCTCAACTTCAGATTACAGATGTTCAATATGCCCCCCATCAGCGACACGAACGATATCACATCGATACTCAAATTCCTCCCATACTCGGGCAAACGTGTCCTTCGTCACTGATGTTATGGCAGTACGGATCCGGTTCTTCAACTCTTGAAGTTTCTGTTGGAATAGTGGTACATAAAAGTTGTCTTTAACGAAACCCCATAGGAAGAACTCACAGGGTATCAAATACGGTAATCGTGGAGCCCAACTGAGACATGCTATCTCGCCAGCTCCTTGACGACCAACGCAACGGTTCGGTAGAGTTTTATTCAGATATTCACGCACTTGGCGACTCCAGGGATGCCCCGTTTTGTTGAAAAATAAAGTTGTCTTCGTACAGCCTCGGAAACAAGCAGTTTTGTAACATAGCGAGATGCTGCTGACTGTTACCGTGTTTCCATCAAAGAAGAATAAGCCGTAAACAGATGATAGGGGATGTCCCACAAAACATATTGATTTTAGGCGAATTTCGTACACGTTCAATGGCTGCATGTGGGTTCTGTAGACCCCAAATTCGAACATTGTATTTGTTTACCAGACCACTAACATGAAAATTCTCTTCATCACTGAACACGATGCGTTATGCGGAAGTGAAATGAATCTCGCATTACCAAATGCCACACGCGTTTGTCACCAGAACGCAGAGCTTGTAACAACTGTAACTTGTACGAATTCATAACAATCTGACCTCTCAAAACACGCCAAATTGTTGTAGGCAGTTGTAACTCCCGACTGGCACGACGAGTTGATTTCGAAGGATTACAGTTTGAATTCGTGCAACATTTTCTTCAGAAACCCGAGAGGGGCCAGGACTCGTTCCTTTACATACACATCATGTATCTACAAACTGTCGATACCATCTGCGAATGTTCCACCCATTTGGTGGATCAATTTGATAGCTCAACCTGAAACGCCTTTGCACTGTAATCACGGAATTGTACTCGAACATCTAGTGGCTATTCAATAAACTAGACTATGTATTCGTTTCTCCAATAGCTGAGCCAAGGCGCAGCGGTCGATAGTTTCGACAAAATAATATTTTGTAAGATGTATATTCTTTTTGAAATACGCTGTATTTTACCATTTTTGTTTTGAGAAAAAACTCACAATTATTACTATATTCGCACACCAATCCTAAATGCGGTAAATGTTTCCTCATATAAAGTACGATACAGCGTTTTCTAATGCCTATCCTTGATCATGGAAGATATTTGCCTGTAGGTAGCCCTCTGCTTGTTTAGGGTCAATTCATTAACTACTGAATGTATTATATTTACTTTTTTCGCCATAATAACCTAGACTCGGCGGAATATGTTTAGATCCTTTGAAAGTACCATCTATATAGCAGGTATCTACAGTGCATAAATACCGTAGCCAAAAATTTAAATTCCGTCTGGTCCAAGTCCTAAATTACAAAATAAGAAGTTTATTTCGCCAACAGGTTGAGGCACATATTGTTGATAAGACTGTGGTATATCAAGGTCTTAAATGTTCGCAAGGTCAGCTGAAGCAGAGTTTATTTCCTTGCTTCATCTGCTAATTATTTTTCTCAAATCTACTTTATTCAGTAATGTAGCTGTAGAGGCTTGCGTTATACCACTTATGCACCCATTAATCACTTGGTTGATAGATTCAATAATTCCCTCTGAGTGAATATTTATTTTGGTTACGATTAATTTTACCTCGATATAAACCGCCGATGCGTCATGAAAGAGAGCATTTAAATTTTTGGTCACTTCTCCATCAAAAGTGTAGATTCGAGTTTCGCACCGACGCCTTTCATTATACCGCCTGAACTTCAAGTTATAGTCTATGACACTTACTTTAATGAAAACGTACGCAAGTATATACAAGATATAACGCTTTACCTCTGCAGAGGCGCGGCGTAATTATTCCATTCGGTGGATAATATAATACAAAATATATAAACCGTCGGCTATACCATTTATGATTTACAATTGGACCGTTTTCGTTCAGGTTTCACAGAAACTCATTTACTTGTCTATTTAGATGGCATTATAGTTTTGTTAGACAGTTTCAAGAAACATGTTCAAGACTTACATGTAGTATTTAAGACTTAGAAATTTCGGGTTGCGTGCTAAGCGTCTGAAATGCCATTTTGTAAAAAAAATTGTTCGTTATTTGGGATATGTTTTGACACCAGAAGGTATAATGATCGATCCTTCAGGAGCATTAATTACGCGACCACCTTCAAGAAATGTAAATGAACTTATTTCAGTCTTACAAGCTCGTTGGTGATATAGACGGTGTATAGAAGGTTATTCTGAGATAACGCGAACATTATCCAAGTTGACGAAGAAAAGAGTCACATGGATATAGAGAAAAGAAGAGTAAGATACCTATAGCAAACTGATGACGAAGATGACTACCACACCAGTGTTACGACAGACCGACTTCAGTCAAACGTATATTCTACACACAGATGTTCGAAATTATGCTATTGGTGCTGTACTTACCCAAGGTGCGGATGCTGCTGAACATGCAGTGGAATATGCCAGCAGATAATTGACTTCTTGCAAAATTAATTATATGACCAGAAAAAGAGAAGCTTTTGTAATTGTTTGCACTTTACAAAGCTTTAGGAGTTATATTGAATGCGAGTGTGAATCAAAACCCTCACCGGCCGATTAGCACGATGGCATTGCAAATTCAAGCATGTAGTCTGGAAGTTCAGAATATTCATGGAAGAATGAATGCAGTTGCCGATACATTTTTTAGACCTCTAGAATCCAATAAAAGGACCGTTGATAATACGAAAATAAATTTGGTTGTTACCAAATTTCCACAGCAAATTATTAACAGATAATAATTTAAAGACAATCATCGAAGTCTTCGAATCTGGCTTACTAGATAACCAATTTCTTCGGTGTATTGAACGTGGATACATAATAATGAACGGTGTTCTTTACCATTATGACTATGAAGCTGATCGTTAAGAAACACAATTAGTAATGCCAATTGTAAGAATTTCATAATTCAGCAACTGCAGTTGAGTGAACTTTTTTGAGAATTACGCATTGATTTTATTGGCCAGGAATGTAACGACATATGACTTAATATATCAAAAAATGTGTCAGAGATATAAAGCTGTGAATCAAAATATTGCACACATCTCCATATATTAATCGTTTCGAAGTAATCACTTTAGATTTTTTGGGCCATTACCTGAAAGAGAAAATCGATAGATATAGAATTATTTGCGATCAAGCAAGCTACAGCTTTTGAGACAGCGAAGGTTTCAATAGAGGAAGTATTTATGAAGTATGGTTTGCCTAGACGAATTATAAGTAATAACGGAACACAATTTATTAGTGAGATCGTGCAACAAATGACAAATATTCTAGGAATAAAACAGTCACTTGTGATTTAAAACCTCAATATGCCATCCTTGTGGGACGGGAACATAACCGTTATAATATCAAGCTTCCACCTATCCGTTTTGCGATTAATACTATAACCCGTCATAGTACTGGTCAAACGAGAACTCTTTACGAAATTTACAAGATCTTACTCTTATCCTGGAAGCCGATAATTTTGTTCCGCTAATAAGAAAACGTTTAACTCACATTTTAACTGACGACAGCTCGCACCTATCTATGAAGTAAGTGTTAATAAAAGTTCATCAACCTAGTGACTCTAATCGAGGAATTACTTCAAAGTTTTTTTGTATATTTACAACTTAAAATTAGTTATCGCTCTCATTGTATATTTTTCTGCTAATTCTTTTAGTGTAAGTAAAAGTATGTTTCTAGATTTGAGATATATACGAATGCTTATTTAACCTTAGGCCACAGAAATTGATGCACGTACCTGATAAAGCCACAATGCTGGCGAAACGATAAAATAATTATTAACTAATAAATTGATGATTTGAAAATGTTGTGTTTCATTCTTTATTCCTGTCTTTTTAATATAGATTTTCATCATGTATGTAATATCACAGCAATGCAATATTTTTAACAACAGAAACAAATCCTTTATATATTTATGGAATTATAGTTTAAAACAGGCAATATATTTTTTATAATAAATCAAGATTTTACTTTTAGGGTGAAACAGAAATGTCTAACATAATAGGCATGTGTGGTTATTCAAGTATAATAATTGGTCAAATGGCAGCATATCATTGGCTGGGTAGTGAAATTATGTTTAAGGTATGTAATGACTTTTTTCGAAAAATAAAATGAAATAAACGATTTTTAGAGTAACAAAATTATAGAATCCTGCTATCTTACAAATTGGTATAACGCCAATATAGAATGCCAGAGGCTATTGATGTTACTAATGGAAAGAGCTAAAAGACCTTTAGTTATTGAATTGTATGGTTTAGTATTAATTTCATTAGACTCTTTAGCCGTGGTAAGCATATTATGTTCAAAGTGTAAATAATATATTTTTTATAAAAAAGCATATTACAGATCATTCGCTGGGCTTATTCGATTTTTGCGCTAATAGAGGCAAAATATAATTGACATTTGCAAAAAAAGAAAGGTTTACTAAGAATATTCTAACTATTCAACGCCAGACATTATTTAATATCAACTAAAGAGCAAATTTTAACTATAAAAAAAATATAGAGGACATAACATAATTATGAAATTATTTATGTAGGAAATAGACTATATTTTATTATATATTTTTGCATTAACTTTAACAGTCCTAATTTTGATTTCCTCTTAACTTTTTAATGTTATATAAAATGTATGTTTGTGACAATTAAGAAAATTTTTGAATAACAAGTAAAGATGGTATACAAGTTTTAATATATAATATGATTTATTATTTCGTTGGTTTATTTTTCCCTGTTCCTGTAAATACGACATGATAAAATAACATTTATTTCCATATATATATTTACTAGAAATGGATTTTATATTTTCTGTAAATATAATCCAACTCAAGTAATCAAAGTAACGCGTCTTTGTCTTTCGTTTTCATTCTTGTTGTTTCCATAGGCGTCTATAGAATTGAAAGCCAGTCTATAACTAGGTCTATATTTAATAATGTTTCTTCTGATATTTTCGCGGTTATCTGTCGTGCTTGACGACCTATTGTTGTTTCTCATTATATACCTAGGACATCATCTAGTTCCAAAAGTTTGGAAATAATACACAATCGAAGATCCGACAAGACAACTTCACAATATATAGAAAAGCATACAAAAATTATTTTGAATAATAACAAACATTTTTTTCTAACTAAATTATAAGGTTTGTTAAAAATGGCCACCTCCCTTTTGTAGATAAGAAAATCTATCAGACAATCAACAATATTATACATGAGTAACTTCCATAGAAAGAAAAGTAAATTAGGGCCATTAATAAACATTACCCTTAGAACACTATTGCGCAAAGACATGATGTAATCTAAATTTGTCATTCCAAATTTCGATAAATACTTTAAACTAAGTTTTCAAACCATCTATAGCTGTTAGTTTTGATCTGTTCAATCTTTAATAAATTTTGAATTAATACATATATGTATATTATTTCACGAAAAACATAATTATTATATAATAGATTGTTTATAGTTTCGAATATTAAGTAATGCATATTTGTACACTGTATTCATTACATATATTATTTTTGCAATTAGCATATACCATTTTTGCTTCGAAGTCTATCTTCGAAGTAAACAATGACTATTTTTGCTCTTGATCGTTTCATTTATTAGAGCTTTGGGTGGACTAGAGATATCAACAAATTCTTTCAAACACTCACTGAAGCTATGTCATATTTTAGTCGATTTTCTTGCCATATGGTATATTATCAGTTCCATTCAATATTCTTTGAGAAGGTGTGGGTGACACCTACGTTATAATTTTGATATTCTTTGGCAAAAATAATAAACGCATTTAGTGCTGACACGTTAACTACGTTGAAGAGAAATGTGATAGTCCGTCGCTTGCTTTACATTTTACAAGTATCGACGCCGCCTTTTATTTTATTATAGTAGGAGAGAATCTCAAGTTTTTTTACCGTTGTTATTTACAGCTACGTCATGATAGACAGTGCTTAGCAAAATTATGTATTTGTTCTTCTTGGGAGCGTAGCTTAAAATGCTTACGTTGTTTTTGAAGTAAAATAGTCAAGATTAACGATTTTTCGATGGTTTCATCTCTTTTGGAAAATCAACAAAAGTAGATACTAGATTGTATGGGATCAGTACAGACGAATTACACAATATCACGCATAATTTCGTAAAAGGCAAGGAAAATGTATATAACATGGATGAGAGTGGATTCTTGCTAGCATTAAACTCACACTTTATCTCCACAAGATTTTTAGTAAGTCTATGCAGTGGTACAGTGCGGGCTATCAACAACTCAGAGCTACATATTCTGCCAACAATTTCTGCTTCTTTTAAACACGTCTACCTTTATATATTTGGCTGTGCTTGCTATAGTGGATATATTCGAGTCAAAATATTCACTATTGGATATCCCTGCGCCAGTGAGATATCACACCGGTCGACGTTCCGAAAATATCGCCGCCCTAAGTGCTTCAGTCCAAAGTGAGCCAAATGAGTCGATTCCACGCCATTCACATAAAGATCTTGGCTTACACCCTTACTTTATCAAATTAACTCAAGAACTGAAGCCACTTGGTCATTAGAAGGATCATCTTTAGCGATGAAGCTCATTCGCAATGGCTTTATCAATATGTAAAATATGCATTATTTGACAGCAACATACCCACACGTGCTTCAAAGACTCCATTACAACCAGAAAAAGTGACCGTGTGATCTAGATTTCATTCCGGAAATGTGGTTAAGCCATATTTTTTCATCGATGAAAATAATCGCCATGTTACTTTTGGCCAGAATTTGATGAACTTTATTATTTAATTGTAAATTTATCATACTTCTAATTATATAAGTTCATAATTTTGTTCCGAACTAGTATTTATAATCAAATAGTTCAGGATGTTAGTAGATTTTCAGACATTATTTAATTTTATCAGAAATAAATAAATATTTCCAATTATTTAGTGTCTATGAACAATAAAAATAATTATTTTTTATTATATTAGCAATTAGTTACTAATTAATTATTTATAAATTATTGACTGAATAAAATTAAATTACTATTATAGAACGCAAACAAGTAAGATAACATATATCTTTAATCGACGAAAACTGAATTATCTTTTATATAGATCCATTACAAATCCTAACTTCATATATTCCAAAGTAAGGACGGGGTTATATGGACGAAACTCCGGTAATATAGTAACATAGTAAAGTTGTTATTTATATATAACCACTAATACTCAAATTTTTATATACTTCCGCATTCGTCTGCCTTTCCCATTTGAACAGTTTTTCCACCTATTATTTTGCGCTCCTATAGTTCAACTCTTTTCCTTATTTTCTTATTGAAAGTACAAATCTCGCAACCATATACATATCTTTATACAGTAACCTTTGTCGAAGTTTTAAATTCTCAATTTTTTATTATGAGATGTTAGTTAGATTTCTACAACGGACGTATACCTAGACATCTGTTACTCGTTGGTTTAAGCATATTTATTTTCGCCTTTTCTTCACATCTATTGGTTAGCAATGCTGTCAAATATACAAAGTTAGCCTCCATTTAGAATATCTGCTTCTAATTTTCGACGTCAATTTCCATTGTCTCTGTCCCATCTTCTTTTTCTGATTAATGCAACTGAATCAAATACTTCAGTTGCATTATGTCACCTTTTACAAACTGCTATTAATTTTATTGTTTAATGAAATAGCTCCTTTTAGTCTCTCGCTAGCAGTACCATTACTGTAATCTGAACATTAACGCTCCCTGTTGCATGGAGACACTGTTTATAACCATTGTTATTATCTGTTATATTTTTTCTATGTTAGACAATAGCGTCGATAGGGGATTTCCTTGCTTTGACTACCTACGAACTTTGAAATATTTAATCGTTCCATCCATTACTTATCACATGACAGTAAGTAATACGAAACGAATAGTTTATAAAACTCAAGTATTAATAAATTAAATTTTTATATCTTTGAAATGTATTCTATTACGGTATTCACACATTTCTAGGAATTAAAAAAATTTAGCAAATTCCAAAATTAACTTTGGTCTCTTAGTCTTATGGCTGTTACTGTCACATTTCTATTAATCATTTCATTAAACTGCGATAAAGCATCAGGGAAGGTTATTATTTTATACCATAAATATAGATTTAACAGAATTTCTTTTAAAAATGGTCACACTTTGTACAAAATATCACAACTTATAAAACACTAATTGTTTTAAGCCGTTTCAGCGCCATCCTGTAGAGTAACTTAACGAAATTTTAAAAACAATTTAAAAATCGTCCAAACCAAACATTTTTAACTTGTAAAATAAAAACTTTTGGTACTTGGTCCAGTTTGTCAATCCCGAGGTAAAATAGTTATTTTATTAAATAGTGCAAATTTTTCCGTTTAATTAATATTTCAAAATTAATGTCTATTTGAAAAACTATTACTGTATTGTTTTATAATATTGGTCATTTTTAATATTTTCAACTTCTTTTTATATAATTAAATAAATCAATAAAATAATTTCATAATTCGGTTAAAAGAACCAAAGCGCTAGATTTGTCCATTATCCGGAATAATAATAGTAAATTAATGATAATTGAATGAAATTGATTACAATAAATACTTCTCGAGAAGATATGATTTCAGTACGCAATAGAATGTGAGTAAGTAAACAAGCAAGAAAGCAAACGTGATGGGTAAAATAAATTGCTACGAAATTTTAATAGTTCCAAGTAAATTCTTGTCACTTTGTGGTCATTTACATACAGAAAAATTAACAAAAGGAAAAGTAATAAAAATTCTATCAAATTTTATTTTGAACAGCGTTATACTTTTTCTACTTATTTGGAATCTTTGTAATGGTATTGAATCTGGTGATACAAAATTAGTAAACTGGATGATTTGCGTACTTGTTCCAGTTATAAATTATACATTCAAAGGTTTTACACTTTTGATTAACAAAAAGTGTTGGCTTGCAATTTTCGATAATCTACATTCTGATGCTTTCAATTTACATAACGAGGAATTAAATAGATACATTCAACTAGTTGATAGAATTTCAAAAATAATAATGAGAGTTTTCATTCTTGCTACAATAATATTTATAATAATTTTCTCTGTTCTACCTATTGTAATGAATATTAGAATGATGATCCCGCCCCCGCTTGAAATGGGACCATTTGATATTCCTTATAAATTGGCTATACTTGTTTCCACAATTTACATAGGTGCAAATTCTAATTGCTTTGATGTATTCTACATGTCCTTGATGGCCATAGGAGTGGCCCAACTAAATATATTAGAAGTTCAATTATCGAATGTGTTTCGAAATCTAAAATTTGTTCAGGAAGAAAAGAAGAGCAACCTACGATTTGAAAATAGAAATCAAGAAATAAATCGAAACTTAAGGAAATGTGTTATTTTACATGAAACAATAATTCAGTAAGTAATTTACTTAACAAGTGTAGCACGGCTTATGTAAATGCCAGACAAAGCTAATAAAATATTGAGAATGGCTTAAAATTTTATAAGTACAAGTACTGAATTTGTCTGGTGACAAAATAAAGAAATATTAAAGCGAAACAGTACAGAAAAAATTCTAATTTTAATTGCTCGAGAATAAGGTCATGGATTCGGATCCCACGCGGGGACAGCAATTTTTTCAAAAGTTTCTACATTACATATACGATGTATAAAACTGTTAAAAATAGAATGTTTGATTTTAGCATCGTAAAAGCATGTAAGCATATGCAATTAATAACTTATCGTTGCTTTTTATTTAATAACAGTTTCCATAATGCAATTTATGGTACATTTGAAGATCTAAAACTGGCTCCGTGGTGTAATGGTTTCTGTATTACATATATAATTTAAAAGCGGTTAAAATTAGAATTTTTCGGATTATCATCGTGAAAGCGCATAATTATATATAATTAGTAACCTACAGTGAATGTTCATTTAATAACATTTCCAGAGGGATTGAGGTAATGGGTTTAAATCTCCCGCATGAGAACAGATTTTCTTTCAAAAATTTCTGCATTAGATATATGAAGTATGAAGTGGTTAAAATTAGAATTTTTCAGTTTAGCATCGTCAAAGCGCATAATTACATGCAGTACATAAACACTTGTTTCTTTATTAAGGAAAATATTTCATTTCTACATGTTAACGACTTGTATTATATCCCTCCCAAATTTTTTTTCTCTCTGTTGCATTAAGATTATGAAAAGATTCTTTAGCTTTTCTCTCTTATGGTATATAATTGGTCGTTACAAAGTATCTATGTTTCGTCGAAAAGTTTAGTGTTTTTGTACCTTTAGCAACAATACCTTTTAGATCACTTCTATCGATATTTCATCTAATTTTATCCTAACTTTACGCTTTGTACAAAATTTAGGACTTGTTCATAAATAGTAGGCTATTAAGCTGCTAATGTTATCATTTCAATTAAAAGAACGTTTTAAGTGAATACCTTAAGTAACATTCGGGTATACAGGACGAAAAAACTTACTTACCAACGTATACAATGTATGTTAAAGTTATATAAAAGTAACCCTTATGCCTTCGCTGGTCTTAAACAGCAAAATGTAGATATAATGATATATTAGCGAAACTATAAAATTTTAATTTTTAATTCTTCGAATTCACAAAAGAAAATTAAAACCATTGCATTCTAATTTTTATCGCTTCTGATACCGTACATTGGTTTCAGAATTTTTTTTAATTTCCTACTTTTCGGTCAGACGAAATTTTTCCAAAAATTTCTACAGCGTGTATATTTCAGTTTCATATCTAAAAGCACATAATTACATTTAAAAATATTGAATATTTTACATAAATTTAGATATTTATTAAGTTAAAATAAATTGTTTATATTTGAAATTATTTAGCGTTAGAAAATAGATAATAGATAATAGAATAAATAAGTACTAAACACCATCATTTGTACTAACACTTAAAAGAGCCTTATTTTAGATTTACTAAAAGATTAAATACTCTCCTGGCTTTTCCCATGTTCATTCAATATACATGTGGATGCTTCATAATATGTAACACCATACTACAAGTAACGATAATGGTAAGTAGTTTAACTATTAAATTTTATTCTTAATAATTTTTTTTATTTATACTTCATTAATAGGAAATAAAAGAGTATATCAAAATTTATATTTATATTTTATAAAATTATATAAAATATAATTTCACGTGACTATAAATTTCTAGAATCACGTGAAGATTAAACTCTTTCTTTCTTAATCAGATGTTTTCTCTGATCACAACCACTTTACAAAGTAAAATATCAGGTTGCCTGAAAAGCCTCACCATATATTGGTAATTCGCATCTATCTTCATGCTGCCATATGACAGGTGACTGTCTTCAACTTCACCTAATAAAAAAATTGAAAAATTTGCTCAAATTTTATAAAAATTGGTAGTATACAATTTGGTACGTAGACTTCCGCGGTCGTGGTCCATGCTATCTGCTTCTGGGTTTCTGCACTGAAACTCCAGTTTCAGTGCAGTAGTTCAGCCCTGAAGATGTCCCATACAGATGGGTACGAAACGTCGGCAGATATACTAGTGACGCGGTTCCAGCCCGGAAACCCAGAAGCAGATAGCTTGGTAGTATACATTTTCATCATATTATAATTTTTTAATTTCGTGATGTACAGAACGTGCGTTAAGCTTATAAAAGGTAATGTGAAGCTTCCGGTGTCATTATTGTCTCTATAAGAACGCTAATGCTATCGACGACTCGTAGAAGTTCTTGTTGATGGTTCTAACTTCAATGACGTGCCGTTAGACATCCATCATTCAAGTATTCTCGATCAAATGAGAAGGCTAGAATATGTTAGCGAACTAGTTAAAATTGATGAAGCATATAAACACCTGCGATATGTTCTTTCGATGTGAGCTACTGATAAATGGTGATTATTAATATATTATATTATATTACAAGAAACGAAACACTTAACTCAAGTGTGCACTGTCAGAAAATAGGAAAGTCTGAACGAATCTATCATCGAGAACTGTAACTGTAAAAGAGTGTATTTTAGAGTATTTTATCAAAATAACGTAAAACCACACACCTGTCGAAAGTTATAGGATATTTTATTTTATTGCCAGATCTTCTAACATCCAATAGTTTCGTTTTCTTGACAGCTCTTTGAGCGGTGTAACGTTCTACTAGAGGTTGCTACTCAGCACCTTGTAAAGTTAAGCTACTACATGATCATTGATTATGCCTACATATATACCAGCCGCTTAACTACAGATTTGATGGTTGATATATCCTTTTACAGTAAATACAGACTCATCAGAAAAAAAGAATCTAAAGATACAATATGTATATCAACTAGGTCAAGTGTAGATACAGCTCCTTATGAAATGAATGGTGATTTTCATTGAAAAGTTGTGCTACCTCCGTTTGAGGTCTAAGGACCTTCTTTTACCACATCTTTCCATATTTTCCTGGGGCTTTCACTAGAGCCTCCTTCTGGTTTTCTCCATCCTGCTACATTTTTCATGCTATCCACCCTTCCTAAATGGTCCAACAACTTCTACCTTTAATATATTTATACATTCCTCTATTTGGTTATATTTGCTAGTAAAGTTCGGTATTTTTTTCACCATAAATCTTCCTCAATACTTTTCATTCCCAGACGTCCAGCTTCTGTTCATTTTCAAGCTTCATAACCCTAGTTTCGCATCTATAAGTTAGAATTTATTATATTACTGACATGGATAATAGCACTTTTTGTTTTAATATTCCATTCAGTCCGCATGCACAACTAATACCTTTCGCTATTCGTATTCCTTTTCCTCTTTGCATCTAGTGGCTTCTGACCTGCCCGAGTATATGAAATTTTGTCCTTCTTCAAATTTCCGCACGGTTTATATTTTAGAGTTTTGTTGCTTTTGTTTACGGATTTTGCTTTCAAATGTAGATTTCTCTAGGCTGAATGGAAGTCATTTCTGCAACTGTTATTAATTATCGCTTTATTTTTGTCAATTTTCCCCTGATTCTCTCTAATAGTACTATATCATCAGTTACAAACAAAGCCACTGATTGCTTTTGCTAAACAACGTCTCTGCTTTGTTTATTTTGTTCTTCCTCATTACCTTCTCCATTATGAAATAAAGTTTTGTATAGTGAATCGCCCTGTCTTACTAATTTTCATATTTCGAATTGTGTATTTATTCCAACATTATTCTTGACAGCAGCGACTGTTGTTTGTAACGTCATATTTGTTAATTTGGTTAGTCGGAAAGAATTTATAAAAGTGTTAATTAACTTAATCCCACATTATTATAAGCACCCTTAAAATCGATAAACGGCATACAGTTTAAAATATTATGTGCAGAGTGATCAGCTAAAAAACTTTTCAACATAAAAATTTGGTCCGTTCTTGATGTGGATTGCTGATAGTCATTCAATAATTTCTCTACAAACTTTTATACTTTTTGCTCTTCTAGAGTCGACAACACTGTACACGTGGTGCCTAGTCGTGCAAAGTAATGCAATCCCTCCTAATTCCTTCAATCCATTTTATCTCCTTTTTATGTAGGGTTTTTTTAACATTGTTCCTGCTTAATATATTTCTTCGAATAATCTGTCTATGTTTTTTTTAGGGTGAAACAGAAACATCCAACATAATAGGAATGTGTGGTTACTCCTGCGTGACTATTGGTCAAATGACTGTATATCATTGGTTAGGCAATGAATTTATGTTCAAGGTATATAATGGCTTTTCAGAAAAACAAATTTAATTAAAAACTTTTTAGAGTAACCAAATTATAGAGTCGTGTTACCTTTCAAGTTGGTACAACGTAAATGTAAGATATCAACGAATATTAATTTTACTTATGGAAAGAGCTAAAAGACCTTTACTTATTGAATTATATGGTCTAGTAATAATTTCATTAGATTCTTTAGTAGTGGTAAGTACATCATGTTCAAAGTGTTAATGTGTATTACAGGTACTTCGTTGGTCATATTCAATTTTTGCATTAATAAAAGCCAAATATAATTAAAATTCGTAAACAAAAAACGTATTCCAAAATATATTCAACTATTTCGAACTCTCCAATATACATATAAGGCTATAAAGTATTTAATACTAGTGAAAGAATATTGAAAAATATAGAATGACATATTCATGAAACATTTATATTTTCATTTAAATCTGGCAAACCAAGTTCTAAATTTCCTCTAAATATTGACGACCTTGTATTTTTTTAAATTAGCAACACCGTATAAGACTAATTACTTACCAAGAGTAAGTTTACTTAGTGAACACCGCTTAAGCTTAGTACACATTAAAGATTTCACAACTGATTTCCTTTATAAGTGAAGGATAAGATCACATATGCAATATAAACGCTGTCTATTGAAAAAATATGAATAGATTACTTGCTCTTAGTGCACTTTTTAAACTAGCATCGTTTATTTAGTTTTGTGGACATAAATTCGAGAGCTTGTACAAATGTAAGTGTACTGTAACAGAACTAGAAGTTATGTAGATAATCAGTCAGATCTTGCAAAATGTGCAAAAATAATAAATTATAAATGGTTATAATACAACACTAGGTTATCGCCAATCTTGATTAATAACCAAATGTACAAATATCAGTCTAATAACTTCTATAAACTGGTACATATGGACAGTAATACATAACACAACACGTTAATAAAATCGCCAACCACCGCTTATTGAACGTTTGATGTTGTAGCAACAGATAAAGCCTCTTTCTATATTTAATCTCCATTAAAAAGCGTACACCAAAAACAAATTACCTGATGCACTATAAAACATCCAGTTAACATCAATGTATGTACCTTCACAGAAAACTTGAATGCAAATATTAGATTACATTATTAGACAAAATAATTTCTATAGTTTCTGTGTGAACGTAATTGGGTGACTACAACGAACTGCGAGTTTTTCAATAAGCAGTTCTATATTGAAATGGTTATAATCTAAATTTTAGGCACGAATCCCTTTAGTAGATGTCTAAAATTGGGAAATCAAACAATTATCGAATACAATTATTATTTTAAATTTTATCTGTGTAACATTTCTTAAAATTTATTAATATCTGTAGATTGTTGTCTTTTTTATAGAAATTGTTCCAACTTTTTATGATGACTTATTATTAGAATTTTAAATCTTTTATCATTTTTTGCGGTATTTGATTTCTGGATAAATGGAAAGATGAGATGCAAAGTTGAAATTTCGCATATAGCTTTGCTGATGAAGAATGCAATTATTTTATCAATGCTTATTATTATAGTTTTTAATTTTTGCTCTATTTAATATTTCGACTCGATGAAAGACCGTTGATTAGCTAAGATGACGAATATTTATAAGACGCAGTGTTGAAGCTTGTCATATTCCTTTGCTTTTGAAGATTTTAACAATTTAAAACATTCTTGTAAACCTAGAACATACGTTCTGCACACTACAGGTCACCTGGTGCATACTTAGACTGTATTCCTAATGTAATATATTTTGATACTTTACAAATCTTAAATCCTAATTAATAAAACTACGGCAATATAAGGAAAAAAAGATATTCTTGAACATTTTAATCTAATTAATTCACACTAAGGATGCAGCTTACATAGTATTTAATAAAGGAAAGACTTCCACTTAATCTGAAATTGTCCTGGAACGACAAAATAGGTACAACTTGCGACGAAACTACAAGTTATAGTATAGCGAAACCGTACTTGAAGCGTTTTCTGAACATGCTTTCTAATTCTAACAATTTTAGTTGTAAGCGAAATTTCGTCAATAAACAATTTACTGAATATGTTCGATTTTTATTATTTCCAAACGAATGTCGATTATTTTACAAAATAAATACTACTGGACTACAACCAGCAATTACTTATTCTGATCGACTAGTTTATAGAATCGTTTAAAGCATTATCATAAGGGGCAAGACAAGTTAAATCACCTAGCATCACCCAAATATAGCTACTCCATATATGTAAAAAAAATACCAAGTTATTATTGTGCTGGCATAAAATGCGTTTGATTTTATAACTATATATATATATATATATATATATATATATATATATATTCACGATGACTACATATATATCGTTACATATATATATATAAAATATATATATATATATATATATATATATATATATATATATATAAGTCAATAAAAAACCGTACATATACTAAAAGTTAATAAGTGAAAGAAATACCTACTGTAACTCAGAATACATATTTTACTATGTAATTAATTATTATACGTTTTGTTGTATGCCAAATAAAAATACACCATGGTTTGATCTAATTACAATATTTGCAAAGACGGTTCGAGATAATCTGAACAGTGAGAGGACCTCCGATATTCTTTGACATTGTCGTAGTCCGGTAGTTTTTGATTAGTAAAATAATCGATATTCGTTCGGAAATAATAAAAAATCGTACATATTCAGTAAATTGTTTATTGACGAAATTTCGCTTACAAATAAAATTGTTAGTTTAGAACAAGTGTTCATAGTTCGCTTCAAGTAAGGTTTCACTGCACTATAAGTTGTTGCAGCTGCATTGCAAGTTGTGTATACACCTAATTTGTCGTTTCAAGATCATTTTAGATAAAGTAGAAGTTTTTGCTTTACTCAATACTGTGTAAGCTGCATCTTTAGTGTGAATTATCTAGATTAAAATGTTCAAGAATATCTTTTTTTTTCCTTACTTTGTCGTAGATTTATTAATTTAAGATTTGTAAAGTATCAAAATATATTACATATTAGCAATACAGTATAGGTATGTGCCAGGTTACCTTTAATATGTAGAACGTATGTTCTATATTTATAAGAATGTTTTAAGTTATTACAATCTTCAAAAGCAGAGGAATATGGCAAGCTTCAGTACTGCGTCTTATATTTGTCATCTTAGCTAATCAACTGTTTTTCATCGGGTTGAGAAATTAAATAGAGCAAAAATTAAAACTATAATAATAAGCATTGATAAGATAATTGCATTCTTCAGCAGCAAAGCAATATGGGAAATTGAAACTTTGCAACTTATCTTTGTCACTTTTACTAATAAAAAATTTTCCATTGAGGCCAGAAATTAAATACCGCAAAAAATGCTAAAATATTTAAAATTCTAATAATAAGCCATCGTAAAAAATTCATTAATGTTAACTGGATGTTTTATAGTGTATTAGGTAACTCGTTTTTGGTGTATGCTTTTTAATGGAGATTAAATATAGAAGGAGGCGTTATCTGTTGGTACAACACCAAACGGTCAGTAAGCGGTGGTTGGATAACAGCGATTTTATTAACGTGTTGTGTTATGTATTACTGTCCATATGTACCAGTTTATAGAAGTTATTGGACTGATACTTGCACATTTGGTTATTAATCAAGATTGGCTATAACATAGTGTTGTATTATAACCATTTATTTTAAATTTTTTATTAGTAAAAGTGACAAAGATAAGTTGCAAAGTTTCAATTTCCCATATTGCTTTGCTGCTGAAGAATGCAATTATCTTATCAATGCTTATTATTATAGTTTTAATTTTTGCTCTATTTAATTTCTCAACCCGATGAAAAACAGTTGATTAGCTAAGATGACAAATATAAGACGCAGTACTGAAGCTTGCCATATTCCTCTGCTTTTGAAGATTGTAATAACTTAAAACATTCTTATAAATATAGAACATACGTTCTACATATTACAGGTAACCTGGCACATACCTATACTGTATTGCTAATATGTAATATATTTTGATACTTTACAAATCTTAAATTAATAAATCTACGACAAAGTAAGGAAAAAAAAAAGATATTCTTGAACATTTTAATCTAGATAATTCACACTAAAGATGCAGCTTACACAGTATTGAGTAAAGCAAAAACTTCTACTTTATCTAAAATGATCTTGAAACGACAAATTAGGTGTATACACAACTTGCAATGCAGCTGCAACAACTTATAGTGCAGTGAAACCTTACTTGAAGCGAACTATGAACACTTGTTCTAAACTAACAATTTTATTTGTAAGCGAAATTTCGTCAATAAACAATTTACTGAATATGTACGATTTTTTATTATTTCCGAACGAATATCGATTATTTTACTAATCAAAAACTACCGGACTACGACAATGTCAAAGAATATCGGAGGTCCTCTCCTGTTCAGATTATCTCGAACCGTCTTTGCAAATATTGTAATTAGATCAAACCATGGGGTATTTTTATTTGGCATACAACAAAACGTATAACAATTATGACGCAATCAAACGTGGAAGATGGTAAAGACACCAGTAATATCACGAAAACATTATATATAAATACATTATACATTCAATCATACGCAAATATTTTATAACTATATATATATATATATATATATATATATTGTATATATATATATGTATTCGATATATATGTATATAGTATATATATATATATATATATATATATATATATATACCAGATATATACACATATATGTATTTATAAATTTTTTTAATGTTTTTATTTATTGTGACATCTTATTTGAATGTAATATGTTAATTCTATACAAATAATGCTGGCCAAATAACACATGGATCAATAAGTCCCGAGACTAACCCATAGATGGCGCTCGTAGTAAACCAGTAACCACGTTTTTCTAGAGTATTAACCTTTGCTTGAAACGTGTCAAAATTTTAAGTCGATCGGACCAGAAACAGCTGAGTTATCGAGGTTGGAGTAACGTCGTTTTGTAGTTTGTTTAAACAATGGAAAAAAACGAGTTTCGTGTTCTGATAAAATATTGTTTTTTAATGGGTAAAAAACACCACGCAAGCAAAACAATGGATTGAAAAATGTTACCCGGACTCTTGTCCATCAAAAGCAACGATTTGTCGGTGGTTTACCGAGCTTAAACGTGGTCGTACCGACACAAATGACGCGGAACGCTCGGGTAGACCTGTGGAAGCCGTTACACCGGAAAATGTGAGTGAAGTGACAAAAATTATAATGAAAGATCGTAAAGTGAAGCTCCGTGAGATTGCTGGGATGACACAGATATCATATGGAAGTGTATTTACTATCCTTCATGAAAAATTGAGCATGAAAAAGGTTTTTTCCAAGTGGGTGCCGCGATTGCTCTCGATGGAACAAAAACAGCAACGAGTCGATGATTCAGAAAGCTGTTTATCGCTATTTACTCGCAACAAAAAAGATTTCTTGCGTCGTTACGTGACCATGGACGAAACATGGATACATCACTACACTCCAGAGTCGAAACGGCAGTCATCTGAGTGGCGCACAGCTGGCGAAAGCCGTCCGAAACATCCGAAAACGCAGCAGTCAGCTGGCGTCAGTTTTTTGGGATACACATGGCGTGATTTTCATTGACTACCTCGAAAAAAGTAAATCGATCAACAGTGATTATTATATTGACTTACTGGTGCTTTTGAAGGAGGAAATCGCAAAAAAACGACCGCACATACAGAGAAAAAAAATCCTTTTTCACCAAGACAATGCACCCTGCCACAAGTCGATGAAAACAATGGCAAAATTGAACGAATTGGGTTTTGATCTGCTTCCCCACCCCCCATATTCGCCAGATTTAGCCCCCAGTGACTACTGGCTCTTTGCTGATCTTAAAAAAATGCTCCAGGGAAAAAGATTTGGCTCAAATGAGGAGGTCATCGCTGAAACTGAAGCTTATTTTGAAGCGAAAGATAAATTTTTTTATAAACATGGTATTGAAAAATTGGAAAAGCGTTGGAACCATTGTATCACCCTAAAAGGTGATTATGTTGATGAATAAAAAAAAATTTTGCAAAAAAAAAATGTTGTTTTCATTGTTAGTCTCGGGACTTATTGATCCATGTGTTAATAAGGCGAAATTTGTGAATATACATCACATATATATATATACATATGAAGATGTATTTTCTCGGATTTTGAGCCACGTGTGACTGGAAAAGCACCATTATGTCGACGTTTCGGCTCCAGAATATTTGGTTTTTTTATAAACGTATGAAAACTTATCATATTAAACGTGCTATTTTTGCCCCTCCATTTTTGTAACCACTGAATGTGAGACTGGCTAGGTATAGGTGTAGGAGAATTTTGTAAGGAATATGCAATACGCAATATTTAATTAAAACAATTTTTCAAAAAAAAACAGATTTAAAAGGTAAGTGTACTTACAAAATAAAAACTATGGGGAACGTAATAAGTAGACACACAAACACAAAATTTATTAGTAGATATTTAGCGAAATTGAAGTAAATGGCATTTCCTGGTGGAGCACTGCCACGATACCTCCACCGCTAAGATTCTCGTTTCAATTCTAACATATAATAGTGGAGTCTAGTTTCTTTAACCGTAACAAAACGATGCGAAAAATCTACTTTATATATGTTAAAGGACTTCAAATTATTTTGGAAATCTACGCTCTTCCACGTTTCTTGATCTGCAAATGCAGCACCTGCCTGGCAGAGCTTAGACATGTATAATTCAATATGCAAAATATGGTGTACAGGTTCAGTAGACATATCCACAGTCTTAACAATCTCATCCACTTTCATTCTTCAATTACGTGCCACATCATGAATTTTATAAACGATTTTTGGAATATAAAGTATAACACGTTATTCATGTTGCTAGGTCTAAAGCGAGCAACACAGCGGCAAATCATGGTCAAAGAAGAATCGCTGGCCCATGTTTGTTGTATACCTGCAAAAATGTCAGTTGTGTTTATCTTTAAGAAATATGTACTGAATTGCACTACGAATACGTCATACATAGCATATTGGATTCAACGTTTTGACCCTTGTAAAGTTAATACAGTATAAAGACCAAAATGTTTACACAGTTCTGGATAAGATGATTTTAACTTCCTCATTAAAAAAACTATTTATATCTATTCATATTTATATATATTGTTAATTTGCCTTCTAGTAACCATGATTTCTTAAAGTCTCAAATATGTCCATACTTCTGCATTTGTTCACAGTTTAGCCTTGGACTTATTATAAAATAATGCAGTCATTATTAATTATTGAAATGCATTCCTCCCCTACAACTATTCCCGCTAAGTTTCTTTAAGTTCGACATCCCATCTTGAATACAATAAATTATTTAATGTATCTATACCTAACACCCCTAAGAATATTTGTGACAACATAGAATTAACAAACGTTATTCACTTTTACGCTAACATCTACACGATTGATAAATTTTCACCCTTCAAATTCGGTATCCAGCGAGAACAACACTTTTGCGAGATGCCACCAAAATTGAGATGATATACCGCCATGCTCCAGGTTCAATTATTCGCACCCAAAGATAAGTAAAATTCTGGCGTTAAGCAATTCTTCAAACTAGAACTCATATTTTCAGTTTGGCATGTTTTCGTTCTTCTTTGTTAAATCACCCCCTGTCGGAGAAACAGTTAATACTTTCTAATACACGTTACCAATGCAACGATCAAATAAATTTTCAGAATTTTTTACTTTTTTGTTAAAATTGTGTCTCTTCATTTTTAAAAAGAAAGAAGTCGACACAATTAGATCTCACATGCTGTCGAGATCAAACAATGTTTTGTCTTTTGTTTCGTGCTTTGCTTTTTTCTTTCATTTTATATTTTGTGCATCTTGTATCATATATTACATGCAATAGTTACACAATATCCTCCACCGCTTCCCATTCTCGATTGAGTTACCATTTTATCGCAGCAGCAAATCGTTATTGGATGCATACGAATGAGTTTTTTTGAATACCAAGTGGCAGTCCCTAAGACCGATGCGCTTCTAACTGCATTTATGGCAATCAATGCCATACCTCAGCTAATAATTTTCATCAGAGAACAATACGCGACTGCACTATAGCGAGCAGTAATCTAAAACACCCGCTTTTTCTCGAAAGTGTACAATGGATACATTCCGCTGATTTCCTCGTTATTTTAGAAGCCATGGGCTTTATTTTGGGATATCGTGATTAGTAGAACAGGGAACTGTCATCGACACCAGTCGTAGATGAATTTATCTCGGAAAAGAAGCCTGTCGTACACTCTACTTTATTCACAAACATCCACCATGTACTCGAGAGCTTCCACAAACTCCAAGAGACCCCGACCTATCACACCCCACACTAGCGGAGCAAGATCAATATTAGGAAATCATGCAAAAATTTAGAGACTTCTTCACAGTAGCAGGAGTCGTAACAGCAACCGCTACTACGACACATATAATCAGGCTGAAGGAGTCATTTGACCCAGACATACGATTGTAACTTGAGAAAACGATAGATTTCACCTTACGCAGAACTTGGATAAGTGTAAGTTCGCCGCTAGCACTATAGAGTACTTGAGACTTATTACTGCCGAAAGTAACTACCGACAGAAGGGATACATTGAGGTCATTGAGCTTAACTATCATGCAAATGAGAAAAACTATTTAGCTATAATCGGTGGTTCATATTACGAACAGACAGTAAAGCTTTAGTGTGGCCGAATCGGTTCAAAGAAACGCGCTCTAAACTAATGAAGTGGACACTACCTCTACAAGAATTTTGCACCAGATCAAATATGTTCCAGGCCAGAATAATGAAGTACCCGATGCTCTCTCTTGAAACTTCGTGAATGAAGCCGCCACGTCTAATTTATAAGGGAGAGACAGACTCTACCATACCATTGTAGACGTAGAAGGCTATCGTAATCCACTGAAAGACAATGCCTCGTAACGAGTGATGTTCTGATCCTACACATCATCCAAAATGTCCTGAAGATGGATGAGGAACTGCAGAATTTTCTCGGGTTACATATGCCAACGATGACGATTCCATCAAACAGGTTTATGCAATAAACGGTGGTAATCTCTGGGTAAAGATCAAACATCGGTGGCTCCTGATGGTACTCCAAGCAGCGGTACTTTGTTTGCTCGATCAGTATCACGATCAACTCACCGCAGGCCATCCTAGAATCAAAGAAACCCGTCTCGCCATCCGCGATAAATATTATTGGCCTAACATGCAAAAGTACGTCACGGAGAATGTGAAAGGGTGCTGTCTCTGCAACTCCTTCAAGAGAGGCTCTCACCAGACCAAGGTACCACTACGACCGCACACTCCTAGTACCTGCCTAGAAATCATATCTGTAGACATCATGGGCCACATAACTTAAATTTACACATTGTTCTTCATAAAACGCGGATATTTTAATCTGTATAATAAAAGAGAACATCTAATATAATGGAAGTAGCTGTAAAATGATTTTATGTTCAAGGTTGTTCAATAGTCCCTTTCCGAAAGAAGAAGTTTGTTAGAACAACAGAAGTATTGAGCCTTGTTTCACTTCTAATTACTACAACGCAAATATAGAATTAATTTTGTTAATGGAAAGAGTTAAAACACATTTAATTGTTGGATTACATGGTCTCATATTAATATGACTAGTCGTTGGCAGTGGTGATCATATTTAAGCTTAAATAATATATTGGGCATATTCGATTTTTTCATTAATAAAGGAGAAGTATAAATGAAATTCATAACGAAGAAGTGTTTTCGAAAACACGTTGTACTCTTCAAGATCTTCAATATATTATAAACTATAATCATAATTAACATAATTAGGTCACATGCTTACAATGAAATATAATTAAAAGCAAGTTAGATTATCGTAGTAAAGGCTGTTTTTAATTCTGCATTTTTCATTAAATTCAGTAGATGAAATTTTGAATTTCCTTTAAGCTTTCGTAACCTTGTATAATGAATTAACAAAATAATATGATTTATTCTTTTCCAAAGGCAAGCATTTTAATGTTAAAGTCAAATGACCACATGTTATTATACTCGTAGGAAAGTAAACATTGCGCGGATTATTGTCTTAATTAACATCAATCATCCTTGAAGAAAAAAGAACCCATAGCGAAAATTTGGCAGTCGGCATTAAAACAAACTAAAATCTTTTCAAGGCTTTTTCTACCTTTTCACCAGAATAATATTAGTATGTAGGTAAGCGAAGTTACAATACATTTCCAGTATCATCATATCAGTATTCTGTTGCAGGAATATCCACATATCGTACATATTTGCCAATGTACATTATTTCTACGCAGGCGCTGTTTAATAATGAGTTCGTCACTTTTCATATAATAAATAATTTAATAAATACTCAAAAGTCTTCTCATTTGACAATGTATAATAAATCCGAATAATTGCGATCAGAATGAATTTGTTATAGTTTATAGCCATAATTAATTTTTAACGTTTCAGTTGAGTACTAGTACAATAAATATTTTTTTCTACCAAATTTTAACGAAATTTGAAAAGTAGTCGTAGAGTATTAGAGAATGGTACTCTTATAACAATATGGATTGGACACAGAATTTCTTTACAAAATTGACACTTTTAGTATATACAAAGGGTACTAGGAAAATTTTGCAATATGACGCAACAATGAATCGTAGGAAGCTGCTTGTTGCTGCATGTTGAGACATGTTCATACGTGCATAGTAGCCGCCGTGCCATGTCAATGGCCTCAGTTATTCATTAGCAGTGAAAGTATAAAGTGCTTGCAATGGCATCGTTGTCACGAAATGAGATAAGGGCAGTTTTGCGTTATAATATCGTACGTGGTTTAAACATAGACCTGTGCTTCGAAGAAATGACTCTTGCAGTAGGTGATGTTTGTCCACATCGCACAACGATATTCACGTGGTATAGAGAACTCCAAAGGGGAAATTTAACTGTGGAGAATGCTGAGAGGCCGGGAAGGCCACGAACGTCAGTTACGGAGGAAAACGTTACTACTGTGAGAAAAATGCTTGGCGACGACAGGCGAGTGACCTACCAACAGATAGAGGGTACCCCAGCCCTAAATGCACCAGCAATTAGTTCGATTCTGCATGATCATTTGCACGTGAAGAAACTTTGTTCTCTCTGGATGCCGCATCGACCGACTGAAGAACTGATGACACGACATGTGACTTGGTGCCGGTAGATGCTAAAAAAGTTTAATAAAGGAAGGGACAATCTTTGTATGTGAACAACATCGTGGCAGGTGACAAGACTTGGCTGTACTATTACGATGTGCCGACCAAGGCCAAAAACAAAGTTTGGGTTTTTGATGATGTGGACGCACCCGTAGTTGTCATAAAATCCCGATCTGTGAAGAAGAAAATGATATTTTTCAAATTGAGTGGAATTGTGGGGCACGTCGTTTTGGACGCACAGAAGACAGTCATAGCTAAGTGGTATACTGAACAGTGCCTACCTAAAGTCATTGGATCTTTGAAGAATCTACGACCAAAGTCAAGAATGGACACCTGGTTCTTCCATTACGATAATGCTTCAGCTCACCGCGCCAAAGCCTGCACCGAACATTTGACCACGACAGGAATGAAACTTCTCCTGCACCCTCCCTACAGTCCAGATCTTGCTCCCTACGATTTTGCGCTGTTCCCACATGTGAAAATGAAACAAAAAGGGAGGCGGTTTTCAAGTGATAAGGATCTTCTGCGAGCTTGGGACAACGAGTGTGCTTTTGCTCCCTAGTAAAACTTGGCAGAATTGGTTTAAAAATTGGTTTCGGAGAATGGAGAGGTGTATTGAGTGTAGAGGAAATTACTTTGCAAAAATTAAATAAGCAAAGCTGTATTGCAACACTTTCCTAGTACCCTTTGTGGTATATAAAACCCGTTCTCTAAATTGACTGAAAATAAAAACAAAATTTAAAAAGCATATAAACAAAATTGCTTTTTGCATGCTTTTAAAATAAAATTATTAATGCATGCATAAACAAATTTTACTTTTAAAAGATCGTTTATTTTTCGAACATTAATTGGTTCAGTTTGTCAAAGTACGTAGCTCAAGCGACCACGATTTAGTAAAATTACAAAAACATTTTTGCACTTAAAATTTTTTTAAAAATTAGCGTCTGTTTCAAAGATTATTACAGTACTATTTTCAGCATTACTTTTTTTTTTAGTTTTCGGTTTTAGTATTAATGCATAAATCAATAGAATAATTATCGTAATTAAACTATAAGAACTAAAATATTAGATTTATCCACCCTCCGCAATAATGACAGTAAATTAATTGAAGGAGGAGAAATTATTTACAGTAAATACTTCGCAAGTAAATCTGACTTTAGTTCCCATTAGAATGTGAACAAGTACGTAAATAAAAAAGTAATCGCAATGAGTAAAACAAATTGTGTCGAAGTTTTAATAATTCCAGGCAAATTTTTGTCGCTTTGCGGTCAGTTACATACACGAAAATTAACAATGAGGACAGCTATAAAAATCGTATCGAATTTTATTTTAAACAGTGTTATTCTTTCTTTAATTACTTGGAATCTTTATAAAGGTATTAAATTAGGTGACAACAGTTTAGCCAACTGCATGACTTGCTTACTAGTTCCAGTTATAAATTATACATTTAAAGGTTATACACTTTTGATTAACAAAAACTGTTTCCTTGCAATTTTGAGTAATGTACAGTCTGATGCTTTCAATTCACATAATGAGGAATTAAATCGGTTTATTCAACTAGTATATAGAATTTCAAAGATAATAATGAGATTCTTCTTTCTCGCTGCGTCCATACTTATAATAATATTTTCTGTTCTACCTATTGTCATGAATATTAGGATACTCATACCATCACCGCTTGAAATTGGACCAATCGATATTCCATATAAATTAGGTATACTTATTTCTGCAATTTACATAACCGCAAATTCTACTTGCTTTGATGTATTCTACATGTCTTTGATGGCCATGGGTGTGGCTCAACTAAATATATTAGAAGTTCAATTATCAAATATGTTTTAAAATCTAAAAATTGTTGAGAAAGAAAACAAGTCCAGTAGACGATTTAAAGACAGAAATCATGAAATAAGTCGAAACTTAAGAAAATGCGTTGTTTTGCATAAAACAATAATTCGGTAAGTAATTTATTTAACAATTACAAAACGACTTACATAAATATCGCACAAAATTAACTGATAACTGATGAAATTACTTTAATAGCTGCTAATTTTATAAATGCTAATACTTAAGATTATTCATAGTTCTGTATTTGCAAATGCTAGTAAAACGTCTATTAAATAATGAGACCTTAAAATCAAGCAGCACTACAAGCTTTTCAAAAACATGTGTATATAAATGATAAACAATTGCTCTTTATGAGGAAAATTTCTTAAGAACATTTCAAAATTGTTTCGTACATGCTGCCACTCTTTTGTATTGAACTTACCAAAAGATATATTCCTACGTTCTAATCTCTCTTATGCTACGTTTCTTGGAAATGTAATATTATTTATTTTTAGCAATAATAAAGTAAATTAAGTAATGACGATTTTATTTTTAGATAACTTTTAGTTTATTTCGAATAAAATTGTCCAATTTTCTCTACTTTTTCATTAAATTTTCTCGTAACACGCACTTTAAATTTAGTATTTTATAAATATTAAGTTGCGGCTGATCATGTATTATATCTGTTTTCATTATTCTTGGACTCTTCCAAATACACGGGATGTTTTCAATGTTTATATAAATACAATAAAATCTATATAAATCGACCAACAATGGTGAACGTTTTGAAAGGCTTCATAAACCTGCATATATTACCTTTAATACATGTAGATAAGCACCACACCCGAGGATATTTTGTCGCTTTTTTGGAAGCCGATACAGTCATCTCCTTGAAGTGGGTTGTTTCCCATTTTTCAGCTGGTTATTTGATGTCATAAATATTCTTTCTATCCTATTCTATTTCCTCTCTTGCTAACCTTTTTCTTCCAATTACTTATGCTCATTCTCTTTCAGAACCTGCTTTCCAAACATTGTCTAATCATTTTATTCTCTATGATTTTATATATTATACTATTTTTTTGCCTTTTTAGTTTTCTAATTCCTTTAATTTTTCATTTAAACACATTACCAAGCACGAAATATCCTATATATCGTGACTGATTTCGTTAATTCTTAAATATTTGAGACTTCGATTTTTGCTGACAATGCTGAAAGAAGGGATTTACTGTATTGCAGTTTAAACAATTGAACAATGCCTTCGTCGGAAAATTGTAACTGACTAGATGCATTATCCCTTAAAAAGATTCATTCAACGTGTGAGAAATAGATCGTTAAATCTATTTAACTAATTCATAAAAATGTTCCGCGCCACACAAACCTTTCTATTAATGCACCAGTTAACACATTGTTTTAATGTCAACATTTTTAAAACAACTGAATTTTAGTAATTCATTAATAACAAGAGATACTTACTTTATATCGAAAGCGTTAGCACATAACAATTGTTACTCTCTCATTTGAGTTTTTATCGCCCGCCACACAATCATGTCCTTTAACTGAAATCACACCAAAAGAGTGCTGTTGGCTTTATAAGTATCTTTAGAACAATAGGCTTTCAAATATTCGTGTATATAAGTAAAGATAGGACAACTGTTCAGATTAATATGTATACTATAGTTAAACGGAATCTTCTTGGGGCCTGGAAAGGCGGGAGAAAAGGATATATTCGAATAAAATACGACAATGACATTCCTACTATCGTGAAAACCAATCAGAAATACTAGAACTGTCCTACATATCTACCATATCCCTACAACTAGTTTATCAGAATGTTACAGATTTAAGGTTTGAGGACTAAAACCGATATATCCACATAGTTTCTCATCCGATAGTGACACTATATTACTGACAGAAATTTGGGTTCCCGTAGACATTGTAAGGTACGTAACTGTCGTTCAGTTGTATTCTGTTTTCCATGATGATAGTAAGTGTGAAATAATACAATGTTCACGTGTGGATGGCCCGCTCTCAACAATTTAATAATAATATCAAATTAGCTGTAGTTAATGTGTCCCAACACCTATATATTCCACCTGATAACCCTTGATAACTACGAAGCATTTTTGATGGATTTTCTTTCTTTCTTTCGACCAAACTATTTATTAGTCTTGGTGATTTCAATGCGCCGTATTTTTACATCAGTTTCTATGGTGATAGAAAATCTATGACCTTAAGCCAATTTATGAACACAATATTAATCAGTATAACAACATAAGTGATGATAATGGTAGACTGCTTGACTTAATATTTTCAAATTTTGAGGCTGACTTTATAATTACCCGTGATACGAGCCCTATAGTTTCTGAGAACCTACATCACCCAGTACTTTACTTACAAGTCGAATTTACTACGAACAACAAGATTGCTAATTTTAGATCTATGGTAATTTAAGATATAACTTTCCTAGGGTAAATTTTTTAGTGCTCTACACTAATCTAACTGATACCGATTGGTCTAGTAAATCTAGTAAATCCGATAAATCATACCAGGTGTGGTTCACGATTACTGTCAAATATACTACTTCGTTGATAGAATATTGTTATAGAAAATGGAGATCTACTAGAGAACATATTCACCATATCGAATTCAAACGTAATGTCGGCTTTTTCTGCATACCAATCTAAAATTGAAGAAAATATTAATGATGGTCCAAAATCATTTTAGTCTTAAACGACGAGGTGCTCCAAGAATTCCAGGTATTATGCATAATAATGAAACAACGACCGAAGAACCGCAGGATATTTCTGATGAGTCCGAAAATGAATTCACTGGTGTTCTTCGATCTTACGAATAAGCCTTAACTGCACTCTTTAGCCATCGTTTCTCTTATTACATTATCTGAGAAAGCTGCTTTAAATGCATTGGCTGATTAAAGAATGATATTGGTGATGGTATTATAATATACTGGGTTTCCTTATACGTGACTATGCTTTCGCATTTTACTATCCCCTAACCATTTCGTTCAATATATTTTTATCTGCTTTCGTTTATCCTATTGTTTGTAAAATCAGTAAAATCATTCCAATATTCAAAAAGGGTGATCGTGCTAATATCTGTAATTACAGACCAATGAATATATTGCTTAATTTTGCCAAAATACTCCAGCACATTTTCTATAAAAGAATCTATTCCGCTATATAACCTTATCTATCAACTAATCAATACAGATTCATGGCAGAAAGATCCACGACTAATCTAGTGAATATTGAGCAGTATATTAGTAAAGCATTCGAGAAAGCAGGTTCACGTCGTTTACACGGACTTCACTAATGCTTTTGACAGAATTGATAATACCAGAGTACATAACAAGCTCGAAGCTACCGGATTGTCTCCTTAATTAATGAGATTGAGAAAGCTATATCTGACTGGCAGGAAAAGCTAAGTCTCTTTTTTTCCTACTTCCGTTGTCCCTCAAGGGTCTAACCTTCGACCTCTTTTTTACTGTTTGAATGAATAATTTGCTTGAGAATCTTTGATATGTGTGTCAAAAATATGCCGATGACTGAAAAATTTATAACATTATTAATACACATGCTGACTGTTATTACTATCAAACCCTACTAAAATTAGTGAATTTTGTTGATTGAATATCTCACACGCGTTGTGTCAGTGTAAGGACGTTCGATTACTCTGTGGAATCTCTGCAAATTTCTAGTATCACAAATAGTTAATTTGGAAACACTTTTTGATTGCAAACTTCCGTTTGCTAATCATATATTCTATTCATATCCTTCTGCTTGAAGGGCATTTGAATTTGTCATCTGTTCGTCAAGAAATTTTAGTAATATGCAAACTATAGAAACCTTATACCATACGTTGATTCGAACCACGCTCGAATATGCATCCGATATTTGGACGCCGTATTATATTCACCAGTGTGTTCTTATGGAGCAAATGCAAAAAAATATTAAATTTTTATCTTTCAGAGAGGACTGAGAATATCGCAGCACAGACTATAATGCTTTACTTAAGAGACATGGTTTTCAAGTACTGTCTTTTCGATGCGATAGTTCGAGTGACAGGTTTACTCTTAAGTTAATCAATAATATTATTGATTCTCCGTCATTACTCTCTCATGTTTTCTTTTTTGTGCGTGCCCTCCCGCGGTTTAAAATGTACACGAAAATATATTTGCCAAATTTATGTAGGACGGTCTTTACAACTTATATATATATATATATATATATATATATATATATATATATATAATATTTTATAGAAATTGTATTCATTAAAAATTATTTTATTTAATTCGATTTTATTTATTCCTTATGTATATAATCATCATGTCAATAGATCGAATGAACATTGATATAATACAGTAAATGAAATTCAATTAAAAAATTTAAATCTAAATAATTAGATCATTACATTTACACAGAAACATATATTTACTTACATATTCATTATTCATAAAATTGTATTATCGGAATAGTTATAAATTAATTCGAAATTCTATTAATTATTAATGAATATAATTGTTATATATATATATATATATATATATATATATATATATATATATATATATAAAATTGGTTAAAGGTGCTTTGGTCGACCGTGTATATGATAATCCAAAATAATAATGTTAATCGGGTATTCGGTCACTATTAGGAAAATTAAAAACCAATCCTTTGTTTTATACTCAAAACTTGGTTTTTACTGAAACTCACTTAGATTGTTTAAATGTGTATATGCACTTGCATTTCAGTTTAGTTCGTTAGCTTAAGTTTGTTAAATTAAAGTTAAAGTTAAGATTAACTAACTTAACTAACTTAACTTAACTTAACTTAAGCTAACGAACTAAACTGAAATGCAAGTGCATATACACATTTAAACAATCTAAGCTAGGTTCAGTAAAAACCAAGTTTTGAATATAGAACAAAGGATTGGTTTTTAATTTTCCTAATAATGACCGAATACCCGACTAACATTATCATTTTGGATTATATACATATATATATATATATATATATATATATATATATATATAACTAGTAGAATAATTTTGACTATAACTAATATAAATTTAATATAATATAAAATAAATTTAAAAATAAATTTTAAAATTCTAGGCTGGCATTAACTTATAAAAATCAAAAGGTATGTCGCAGAAACTTTTATATGAAATATTAAAACTCGTAATTAAAATTTCGTTAACAAAATTAAATATTACATAGGAAACAGTTCGCAAAATACTAATTCTTCGTTACTTTGCGGAGCGAAGTATATATATTTTTAATATTGCCCAAATAGCGAGAGAGAGAATACAGTTGTTTGAAGTTTTTATTACCACCTCGAAAATCTAAACCCTCTCTTGCGCTTTTTGTATTATGTATAACGCTCACCATTGGTTACCTAAACTATATATTTGTTATTTGCGAATTTTCAAACGATTTCGTAACAATAGTATATATATAATAACTTGATAGTAAAATTGTTCAACACAAGGGAAATTAATTAAATTAGGTTCCATTATTATGTGTGGTTTTCCCTTGTATAGAAGATATTATTTGTTATTTGTTACGGTTACATTATTACTTTAATTACCCAAAGGTAATTGAAATCGAGAAAAGTAACAATATAATCTTAACATTAAATACATTAAAAAATAGATGTAAATTTCAGATATTTTATCTTATTCATGTAAAATATAAATATAATTCCTCTAAAGGGTTATGTATGAGAAGGGAACATACAGAGTTTGAAAATTTCTTTGCCATTAGAATATTCGATTGCATAATCATTAGGAAAAATTTCTTTAAAACAATGAATAAATTAATTTAAAATACTATAGTATTTCCTTGAAGAGTAATAAAGTCCATAAAAGTACTACTTGTTTATACTCACAGCTGATTTTTATTTATGATCTTAATCAGATTTTAAATACTTTCGTGTTGAAGATATTTAAAATTTCGAATTAAATTTAGTGGTATTCATCTATCCCCTAACTCCTATCTAGTTGCAGAAAACTTAAATATTGTTCTCCTTTCAAATTTTTAATTGTTAATTTACTAATATTTTCTTTTCATAAAAATTCCACTAAATACACTTTTAAATAAATCAAATAAATAAAAATTGACCTAATTAAAATTTTAAGTTTTGGATTTCATGTAAATTTTCACAAATTTCAAACTAATTACTAATTTCTTGTTTTAAACAATTTTCTTTTAAGTTTATGAATCAAGATATTTTAATAGTTAACAAAATTTTTATAAAATGTGTATGTACTCCTTTCTTATACACAGCTCGTATTTGAATTATATTTATATATCATGTAAAACTGTAAATAAAATGTAAAACTAACAATAACCTTATTTTAGATTTACTAGAAAATTAAATGTCCTTCTGACTTTTCCCATGTTCATTCAATATACAAACATGTGGATGTTTTATAATATGTAACACCATCCTGCAAATGACTATAATGATAAGTAGTATGATTAATTAATGTATTCTAAGTTTCATATTTTTTTGTCTTTTTATTTATATTTTATTAAGAAAAAATAAGAGAATGCACAAAAATCTTATCAAGATACAATATAAATGAAATCTTTTTTAAGTTTATACGCGAAAATTGAACGCTTTTTAATTGTATATTTTATCCATTTATAATTGAATATAAAGCAAAAGTAAATTATATTAAATTTTAGAAATAGTAATACTTGTCATTCATAACATAAATAAGATAACTAAAATATTTCAACAAAAAAATATTATATATTTTTTATTTTCAAAACATGTCCATATGATATATGATACTAGAGTTACCTGACCTTCATTTTTTTTCCAAAAAATTTGGGTTTATTCGATACTCTCAGGTTTTTGATAGGCTGACACGTATCTCCGACGGTATCCGAAATTTACATATATGATGTGAATGTAAATTTTGCAGTTCCCTTGCCAACAGTGAGTAGATAGAGGGCAAAATGTTACGCACACAGATACGATGTTGTAAGAATGTAAGATATAATTTTAAATATAATAAGTAGAGCAATACAAGGGAGCGTTTTTATATTCGCGGAATGGGGGACAAGGGGTGGAAATAAAAAAACCAAATTATCTTTCTTTTTCAATATATTCACCTGCAAGACGGATACATTTTTCACATCTTTCAATTAATTTATTTATACCCTCATAAAAAAATGATTTCTCTTTATCTGCAAAATACGCCGAAACTGCCTCCTTGACTTCATCATCGGCAGTAAATTTTTTACCCCGCAGCTCTTTTTTCATTTTCGGAAACAGGTAATAATCACTCGGGGCCAGGTCTGGGCTGTAGGGTGGGTGATTCACAATTTCGAAGCCCACCTTATGCAGGGCAGCTAACGCAACGCGGCTCTTGTGGACGGGTCCCCGTCTTTTCTCTTTAATAGCTTCTTTTAGTCGCTCTAATATTGAAGCGTAATATTCTCCGGTTATAGAAACACCTTTATCTTTATAATCAATCAACAATATTCCTTCCGAGTCCCAAAATACCGTTGCCATGAGTTTCCCTGCTGATTGTGACACTTTAAATTTCTTGGGAGGTGTTGTGCCCTTTTTATGCCACTGCATGGAGTCTTGTTTGGACTCAGGTTCATAATGATGAACCCAAGTTTCGTCTCCAGTAACAATTCCACTCAATACACCATCCTTGTCTTCATTACAGAGGTCCAAAAATGCACGCGAACACTCTACGCAATGTTGTTTTTGCGGCGGCGTGAGCATTCTCGGCACCCATCTTGCGCTGACCTTAGACATGCCGAGATGATCGTGTAGGATTTTAAAAATTGTTGTATCGGATACTCCAACCATTTCTGCGAGTTGTTTCTTCTTTAGTCGAGCATCTTCGAGTACAATTTGTTCAACTTTTTGGATAAGTGCTGGCGTGGTCACCTCAATGCTCCTGCCCGGCCTCGGGTCGTCTTCAAGGGATTCCCTTCCTTGTTTAAATAAACTATGCCACTTGTACACCATGGTTTTTCCTGGACAAGAGTCGCCGTAAACCAATGGCATCTCATTCATTATGGTCGCCACTGATTTTCCTTGCCTGGTAAGGAACTTTATAGCAAGTTTGGTCTACAATTCTCTAAAGAGGAAATTGATTATACTTAAGTTCAAAATGATTAACAACAAAATATACTATGTGTAAATTTTATAACGTATCTTTTATTACAAAACATGAAGTCGAAAAGGCACCCGATATTTTGCTAGTGTTGAACACTGTTGAGAGCGGGCAACAAAATTTAGTTTATCGGCGGAAACCTTTTTTTTGCTAAATCAAATTCTTTGGCATGTGATAAAATGAGAAAAACTGAAGTGACAAATGTGTACAGCAGCTATTATAGTAGCTGGAATTGTGAAATGAAATTGATTTCTGTATGATTCGAAGATTTCCAACTTGCAAAAAAATAAAATATGGTACGACAAAGATAGAAACAATTGCTAAAAATGTATTTGTGAACCATTGTCTGGAAATAGTACTAGATTTACTTAACTTTACCTACTGATGTTTCAATTAAAAAAAATACAAAATATATTTAGAATTTCATGTATATTGCGCCTCCTCACACTGTTGTAGATAATTGAAAAACCAGTATTTACTAACCTGTAAAATATCTCTTCTCTGTAGCAAAAGATCTTAAAATGGTTCCATAGTATTGTTAATCCTAGAAGTTACGTGGTAATACTGAAGCATGTGTGTCTTAGAAAAATACGTGCTGTCTACAAATTTAAGGATACACTAGATAAAACCACACAGGCAATAATAGAGACACCAATGTAACAAATAAGGAATGAGTCTTTTATTATAGTCTGAATAAAGTTAATAAATACACATAAGTATTATAGTACTGATTTCGTTAACAGACAGTATAAATGATATATACATAAAATATATGCTACACCAAGAAAAAGGTAGTATTAATTTGGTGAGCACACATAAATTCAAATGATATATAGTTATATTCTACATTAAAAATAAACCTTTATTAAGACATGCCACAACAATTTACGTGTATCTAGTTCACAATATGTAAGGACAAAATACTCGAAACAAAATTGCTTTCTTTAAATGTTATAAATCTATCCGTCTAAACTGTATAAGTGAATTGGTTTCCTTTACGATCTTAACCTACTGTATCATACTAAATGAATGACTTTCTAAGTAGAAGTTAAAACAATTAATTCAATACGTTTGAAAGTTAATGTGACTACTATATGTTAATCAAATTCAATGGAATCTAAATTAAGGCAAAAGTTGGTATATAAAATTAAAATTTAAATCATAAGCTGCTCTATAATGGGGAGCCTCAGCCATCTCTTGATAGCTAAATATATCCCTCGCTGAGAGTTAAGAGTAAATTGTACCTTATTTGAGGTAGTCGTGCAGTTCTACCAGGAAAGGATTGCTGTCAGCCCGTTAACGGGATAGATTACATAGTCAATTCTTCCCTTAAATGACCTTCCGCTAAACGCAACAAGAAAATAAGTCAAGACTCTAAAAAATCAATGCGAAAAACACACAAAATTTGTTCATTGAAATACTATTACTTTTTACGCATACCTCTATATAATGTAACGAGGGCCAGAAAGAAACTTCAATCTTGTTCAAAATAGTAATTTAATTGAATTTCAAAATGGATGATCTGAACCACTCGTAGTATGAATGGATTGTATTGTAGCTTAATATATCATAATACATATAATTCAATAGGTCAAAATAGTCTTTATTATTCCAAACGAATTTTGCAATATCTACGTCTTCGCGAAAAAACGTTAATTTATTTCATGCGAAAGCTCGTTCGATGGCTTGCTAACAACAAGAACAAAGAGAATATTCCCATATCCTTATTTCAAACGATACCTTATGACGTGGGAGGAAGGCAGAGGAGACAGTAGTAACAAATTACAGACCATTAGAAAATAAATTAATAAAAAAAGTGAATAAGAATAACTGGGAAAATAAATATTAAACCGTTGAATGATTGAAAATTCATTCAATACTAACAGAAAATACAGTCCATCACAAAATAATAACTAAAATGAAACGAACCTAGATCGCATTAGTAATGTCACAAGAGATAATTATAATGAGCAAATTATTTTAAAAAGGATGCAAATTTTTAATTATAATCAAAATGATTATAAACAGAAACAAAACTAAGATAATTGTAATATAAAATTGTTACTTAATTGAACGCAACCCTAAATTAAATGAAGTTATAAAACAACGTATTTTCACACAGATCGTTGCTCACTGAACATGAATAAAAATTAAAGTAGTAGATTACATAAGAACAATCTATTAGAAAAAGAAAATGTATTAGTACAGGGCCGTAATGAAATAAATCCAGTAAGACGAAATTATAAAATATGATGTAATGGCGTAATCGGTTAAGAGTATGTAAATTGTCTAACATTAATGTTGACAAAAATATTAGCACTGGCATGTACAGTAATGTACACAAAATATAATCGGAATATCGAATTATACGAGAAATAATCCTATTAAACGCCAAAAACGAAAAAAAAGGTGAAATGAACCCGCGACATGTATTACTATTATTAAATTCATATGTAATTGCTTATATACACACGTGCATATACATAATTATGTGCATTCCACGATGTAATTAATGAAAATTCGGTATGATTTTTTAAAATAATTTCTAGATTAATTAAAGCAGTATAACGAAGAGGAAATTTCGAGTTTTCATTAATTCCATCGTGAAATGCACATAATTGTATATATATATATATATATATATATATATATATATATATATATATATATATATATATATATATATATATATATATATATATATATATATGTATGTATATATGCAATTGCATATGCATTTATTAATAATAAGACCTAATGCGGGTTTCCAATTAAAAAAGCTGTTTCCATAATGTAATTTATGGCGGGTTTAATGAATCTAATCTTAAGGTCTTCTATGGTTTAATGGTAAGCAGTGGTCAGGGGTTCAGTTCCCCTTCGAGCACTTGATTTTTTCATTAATTTCTGCCTTAATCAAAACTGTGTGATTAGCGGGAAATTTCGGGTTTTCATTATTACATCGTGGAATGCACATAATTTTGTAAATATGCAATTGCATATACATTTACTAATAAAACCTACTGCGAGTTTTCAATTAAAAGATCGGTTTTCATATTGTAATTTGTGGCGCGATTAAGGAATCAAATCGTTTAGTCCTTGATGCCTAAATGCAGAGCATCGTTGCGGTAAGCAGTGGACAAAGGTTCGGTTCCCCTACGAGAGCCTGGTTTTTTCTTTAATTTCTGTCTTAATTATAGCAATGTAATGAGCAGGAATTTTCGAGTTTTGGCAAGTATTATTTTGTCCACATTCAGCACTTAAATCCAAAATATTAGAATTATGTGAAAAATTTGAAGAGACTGCGGCTGCAATATTTCAAACTACAGCAATTTCTCTTAATAAATTCAATTCTACAGTATCACAAGTAATTGCACAGTCAGCAGACAATGAACAATGATAAATATCACACAATTTACACAATCGTGCCAAGAAAATTTTATTCTTAAAATTTATATCTGATCTTTTATATCCCTAAAAAACTGAAAGAATGTTTGCCGAAGCGGAATTAATATACAAAAATGACGAGATATGTTCCAAAAAGAAGGCTCATATTATTTCCTTGTGAAAGCAGAATTTATCTATTCTTGCCGGATACAAAGAAATATTTCGAAAGATGGACAAAATGTGGACAGAGATATTTTAGAACTATTTATTCAAACGATGATTTGGGTTATATTTATTTTAGTAGCACAAATATGCTATTTTTACTCTGCACAATATTTAACATTCATTTTCTATTGTTTTCATTGTTTTCTTGTGTTTAAGTAAAAGACCTTAACTCGTTGAACGAACGAAATTCTTGAAAGTAAAGCGAGCAAAAGCATAAAAAAGTAATTAATTGGAAAGACGCAATTGTAAAGACGCGTCAAAGGTACGCAATTGTAAAGACGCGTAAAGGTAAATGAACAATCTTTTAACCCTAAAACTTGCAGCGTTATAGTAGCAATAGTACAGTACATGATAATATTTTAACGAAATTTCTGAATTATTTTCCTTCCAATATTCTTTCAAAACAAATAAATCTGGACATTCTTTATTTTCTCGTAGAGGGGAGAAAATAGATCACCCAGTATAGCTTTTAATTTAACTTCTGCAGATACTATTATAGATTATTTATTGAGTTAATAAATTTGGTATTTAAAGATTCAAAGTTTTTTATTATTGTATTCAACTCCGAAATAAAACATAATTATTATAAAGTAAAATAAACCAGCTTCTAACCATATTTCCCATTTAGTGGGTTGAGATAAAGTCAAGCCAGACAGTTTTTTTTATATAAAGAAATATGTGTCTTTAAAAAAATCTTCGTAACCAAACCTATTAAGTTTTTACATCGTCAATTTTCTTTCTAATAAATTTACAAAAACGATGTAATCTTAGGTACACATTCCTGTATACGAGGGTAGTTTGACAAGTAGTGAGAACGGAAAAGAAAAACGAATTTTTTAAATACAAAATAATTTTTATTTTTCAATATATTCTCCTAAAAGAGCAATGCATTTATTTCAACGGTGCTCCAATGCCCTTATGCCATCTCTAAAATGCGATTTCGGAAGGCTCGCGAAATACTCATTTACGAAGATGATAAGCTCGTCGTTAAACGAAAATTTCTTTCCACCTAGTGCCGTTTTCAATTTTGGAAAAAGGTGGAAGTCGGAAGGGGCTAGATCCGGCGAATAAGGCGCATGCAACTCGTGAATTTTGGACATCGCAACTGTGGGGGAGCGTTGTCTTTGCTAAAACAGAATCTTTTTCTTTGCCAATCCTGGCCGTTTAGCACGAATCTCAACATTTAATTTTTGTACAAGTTATGCATAATATTGTCCGTTTATTGTGGCACCTTTCTGAAGGTAATCAATAAGCAAAATACCCTTTGAATCCCAAAAAATTGATGCCATCGCCTTATTTGCCGATAAAGTGGTTTTCGCTTTCTTTGGAGGTGCAAAATAACGTTCTAACCATTGTTTCGACTGTTATTTAATTTTGGATGTACTGTAGTGTATCCAAGTTTCATCGCAAGTAACGAATCGCCTACAAAAATCAACCGGATTCCGCTTATAAAGGTCCAAACACTCATTGGAATTGCGCAAACGAGTGAATTTTTGATCAGTCGTAAGCAACCCATCTTGCCGAAAACTTGGAAAGGCCCAATTCTTTCGTTAAAATGTGGTGTACACGTTCTGTTGAAATGTTTACCATGTCTGCTATCTCTCTCACTTTGAGTCGTCGATCTTGCGTAATAATATTATAGATTTTTATAATCATTTCCTTAGAAGTCACGATTTTGGGTGCTCCATCATCGCGCTTCATCAACACAGCTTGTTCTACCACGTTTAAATTAATTTACCCATCTACTTATTGTGGCGGATGATGGAGCAGATTCACCTAATGTTTCCCATAACTCATCTTTTATTTCGGTAGCTTTCATATCTTAATTACGAAGTATTTAATCACCGCACGATACTTTGCTTTTTCCATTTTAACAAAACGACGTGTTGCTTCTTTTTCAATCAGCTGTCAAAAATAAACTAATCAACCGATTTATCCAAATATCGGAATGTAAACATGTAAGTAGGCAATCTAAATTACAGTGCACTTGTTTTACCAATTAGAGCGCCACCTATGTGTCATTCTCACTACTTGTCAAACCCATTTTGAACATGTCAATAAAAAGAAGGCACAAATCGCGTGGTTTGTTGTACCAAGGTCGAATATATTTACAATTTCGAAAATAGTCTTTGCAATTAAATATACGTTTGCGCATTGCCGCAATTTGTTACTATTAAATATGGCTTGTTGGGCTCATCAGCACGCAACACACGACACTAACATATCCGTCTGTTGTTTCGTCGGCTCTTATTCAAATATGCTGACTTTTTGAATGTTTATATAGAATTCATCGCTCTTCAACATGATATGTGTGAATGGTAGATTCATCTGGAACGCGCTGCTTGTTACTTTACTAAAATGAATATTAACCACTTTAAATATCACACATAAATCGTTATAAAAGCCGCCAGAATTTTCAAGACTTTTTTTTCTGTTTCCTTACTTCTTTCAGTGCAAATAATAACTTTCCTACAATTTGTTAAATCGAACGAGTGGAGAATTGGATGCGATGAGAAGGTAAGACAATTGGGAGTGCATTTGATAGTATTTCATTTAATTCGATCAATTCAAAACCAATCAGCAGGCTACAGACGACGGAATGCCATGCTGGAAAACCGATTAATATAAACATCACCTATAAGAGAAAGCAGTGTTTAGAAGAAAGTGCTCCCTTTGTTATAGAATCTTGTTATGGCAGCATCTTGTAGTAGTAAAGATTGTCATGCTTGTCATTAGGATCCGTGAAAAATTGAACAAATTACTTAGGGATCGAATGCTACTTGCTCTCAACTTAACAGCAGCTTGGATGATAAGTGATGGCTTAAATATAAACCTAAATAAAACAATCATATTACATCTTTTCACAAACTGAAGAAAAGAAATTAGAATCTTTAAAACTTGAAGGACATGTAAAGTGGAAAGTTAGTATAAATTTAGTAAAACAATATATTTAAATAACTATGTAATAAACTAAAAGAGGGTGAAGTAGCTGTATAAGAAGTACATTTACCAAAATAATCATTCTATAAACCGTTAAAACTTATCTTTCATGAGCAATTTAACCAGATATCCATATATTATTCATTACAATCATAAATTTAGATTGTTCATGGCAAACCGATATTTTAATTTTTAGGGTGAAAGAGATACATCTAACATAATAGGAATGTGTGGTTATTCTAGTGTAACTCTTGGTCAAATGGCTGTATATCATTGGCTGGGCAATGAATTCATGTTCAAGGTATGTAATGACTTCTCTCAATAAAAGAACTTAAATAACTAATTTTTAGAGTAACAAAATTATAGAATCCTCTTACCTTTCAAATTGGTACAGTGTGAATATAAGATATCAACAAATACTGATTCTACTCATGGAAAGAGCTAAAAGACCTTTAATTATTGAATTGTATGGTCTGGCATTAATTTCGTTAGATTCTTTAGCAGTAGTAAGTACATTATGTTCAAAGAGTTGATATGCTTTTAATTAAAAAATATATTGCAGATTCTCCGTTGGGCATATTCAATTTTTGCCTTAATAAAGGCAAAGTATAATTGAAATTAATAGAAAAGAAACGTATTCCACAAAATGTTCTACTACATGTAATTCTGTAATATACATATGTCATAAAATATTGAATGTTAATCAAGGTAGAAATATTAATTGAAAAACACTACCATAAATGTAGTAATGACTGTTGTCTAAAAAGACATGTAGCCGCAGTAAGATATATATATATATATATATAAATACATATGTATAATAAATTTGAAACTAAATGTCACTAGCAAGTAGCAAGACGTACTGTTGTACGTGTGTGGGTTGTTGAAGTTCACAAGGCTAGCAATACAAAATTTGCAATATTCCCTGTGTGATTTCAAATTCGCTCCTCTTAGATTATTTCGATTCCTTACATGACAGATGCAACATACGCGGATGTTGTATTGTGTTGGTTCGATATATGTATGTTAAATGATTCTCGCTCTTTAGAAGAACCTTTTGTCTTTATGCTAATTTTTGTAGCTTACATTACATTTTAAAGTATTATTAAACAAAATTCATATATGGTAATAAAATTTATTTCTCTTTTTTTAAAATACTTAAAATTATTTTACCCATTCTTTTCGTTTATGGCTAACTGCCTTATTCCTTTTTTAAATATAAGCTGAGAAATTAAAGACAAATCTGCTAAATTACTTATTATTCTATTGCCCTTTCTTCTTATGGTTAGAATTAGTATTTTAAAATTTTGAAACATGTTCTTACTAAATAATTGTTAATCCTTCATAAACGTGTTAAATATAACCTTTCACATGTGATAATAGAACTTAACTAATAGGAATATTTCGAACAGTACATATTAATAGCATGTAAAATAAAATTATATCCAATGAAAATATTTTATAGTTCATTATTTGTATTTTATTACGACCCTTTTGTTGATTAGATAGACGAATGGATATTACAAGGAAAGTTATTAATATTATTATTGACAGTTACAATATATAAAAGAATTAACTTCATTTTTCACATGAGAAGATCCTTAAGATGAAAGAAAATAATAGAATTTATTTGAGATTGTGGGGAGTGATGTCTGCAGCTAGTCCCAAGGAGCTACTAAATATCGAACCTAGGATTATTTCTCAAATTATTTCAATTAATGCTTTAATTAGTTTATTTGTAGATTTGGTTTTTGCAAGAGCCCCATTGACATCGCGACGCCGCCAGACAGTCACGAAGGTACATAACACGTTAGAAAGATCTAAAATTCCACATTAAGTTTTAAAAAAAATATCGAAACTTACTAAAAAAAAGTAGCAATTGCCTGCTTTAATGTTGGCCAAATATAATAAACCTTTTTTTAATTTTGAAACGGCTATTATGCTATTATTCACGTTTTGTACTCTTGAAGTACCGTTTGATTACTCGACTTGGTCTTACGAAATATTGCTTTATCGATCTCGAAGGGTTAACATATATCGGGTTCGAAGTATCGATGTCTATTCCACCTGTTTTGATAGAATTTTATTCCTTCTTTTTTTAAAGGGAGAGTATACCTGTCTCGCATATTAATTAAAATAACGCTGGTAACTTTACAATGAATTTATTTCATTAATATACAATAGATACACCGTAACTACTACACTAACTTACAACTTCAATATGTATGCATATCTGAACTTTTTTTATTTATTGAAAGAAACTTCGCATATAATAAAACTTAAAAACATTTACTATTTCTTATAATTAAGGCACTTAAAGCGATTTCCTAAATTATGATAGATAAGTGATTTCGAGTACGATGCAAGTACCTAGGCAATCAATGGAAAAATCGAGTCGCTTATACATTGAGTTGTTTTATTACTATATGTACATTAATTTTATATTTAATATTTATGATCTGGAAAAACTGAGGAAACAAGTATTCTGAAAACTATTCTTAACAGGATAATAAATCAATTAAATATAAAAACACTGCCAACTACTAACAGGACTTCAATACAAGATTTAAAAAGCATAACCACAATTTGTAATAAAATGTAGGTCTGAATTTGACAACGAAAGAATTTTAGAAATAATTATATATTTTAGGCAAATTCTAAGAATAACTGAACTGTACGAAATATCGATATATATCGTATAAATGCTTTAATTTCAGAAATGAATCAATAAATATTAAAGTTTTGATAATTGATGTATTATATAGATTATCAAAAATTGCAAAAACGTAATAGATAAAGAGATTCTAAAGACTTCTTAAAACCTCAAAATAAAATGTTTTTTGTACCATCAATTTTTAATGCAGATGTATATATTAATCGTTTGAAATTGGTTCAAAAATGTAAAAATTCTTTATCCACTACTTCTTCTGTAAGTTGCACACCTACAATCCTTCCAGTTAATGTATTCATTTACTTATCATATTAAAAATCACTTCACTTCTACCAAAATTACTGAGTATTCAAAATAAAACCAAATATCATATTATATGCGTTACAAGCTAACGATCTCTAACGATGGAGTTGACAGAATAAAAAGAATACTCTATTCTTTCGAAAAATTATTTGAATCTCACAAATAAGAATACAAATTAAAACAATTTCTCTTTAATAATTGTTTACTCTGAACCTGTTAAGTTTACCATAAACAATAGTGCTGCTACTAATCTACTATCATACACTTCTAGAGTCGTATTATTTTTTTACAAAATAATATAAAGAGATTTTTAGAGTCTTCCAACATTCAGCATTGAAATCTAATAAATTTGAGAAAAATAGCAAATAGCAGCAATTTTAAAAATGTATGCAGTGCAAGTGTTTGGAAAATAAAAACTAAAAATAAATTTAACAATAAATATATAATAACTCACTACTATATCCAGATCGTTTTGAAAATAAGAATTCTCGAGGTTCTAAATGCGGTATTCAAAAGTTATCTGCAGAGTATGAAACATTTTCTCCCTTAAATGTCAATCAAATTTCAAAGCTTAATAATATTTTCTTAGATTTAGATCTACAAGTTTAGAATTTATAATGATACAGAACTATGCGCATTGGTGTTTTACTTAAAACATTTTGAAGAAAATAGTGTTCTATAAATATTAATTTTGAGACTACACAAGTCTATATGAAGACAATATAATACTTGAAAACGATACTAGATATTGAACTTAAAATGGTCACGTGTGAAAGAAAACCCGAGTTGCAGCAAAATATAGTGACCGCTGGGACATAATTTGTTGTTGTCAATATGTAAGTCTTAATGTATAAGTAGACTCCAAGACGTTTTTGACTGTTGGGTATTTCATTCTGGAGATACTGCGAAATGTAATTAATAATCCTCGGTACTGAATAATCATCATGCCTCCCTCTCACGTCCAATGAATTGAACGAAAAAGCGAGAGTGCATCTGTCTCGCAATGTCGGGAACTAAGTTTCCAGAGCGTATAAACAGATGGCATGCATCACGGCTATTTGCCAATTAAAAGAATGTTAAAAGGAATCATTCTATTATTAATAACACCCTATCTACTACATATGTTTCATGGATAGACCAATCATCAGGCAGATTCTGTGTTATTAATGAACGATTCCTTGATAGCGTCTATCATATCATTACGATACAGAAAAATAGTGAATAATCAACATGCCTCCCTCTCACGTCCAATGAATTGAACGAAAATGCGAGAATGCATCTGTCTCGCAATGTCGATAACTAAGTTACCAGAGCGTATAGACAGATGGCACTGCATCACGGCTATTTGCCAATTAAAAGAATGTTAAAAGGAATCATTCTATTATTAATAACACCCTATCTACTACATATGTTTCATGGATAGACCAATCATCAGGCAGATTCTGTGTTATTAATGAACGATTCCTTGATAGCGTCTATCATATCATTACGATACAGAAAAATAGTGAATAATCAACATGCCTCCCTCTCACGTCCAATGAATTGAACGAAAAAGCGTAATGATATGATAGACGCTATCAAGGAATCGTTCATTAATAACACAGAATCTGCCTGATGATTGGTCTATCTATGAAACATATGTAGTAGATAGGGTGTTATTAATAATAGAATGATTCCTTTTAACAATCCTCGGTACATTCATAATTATGTTATCCATCGACTTAGGAGTGACAGATGCCAACACTGAAGTTTTTCGCTAAGAAAAGTACCAAGGAATATTAAGACTAAAAAATTTCGAATTATTAAATAGTGCGTGAATAACTAAAGTAGACTATTGTGTGTGTGTGTGTAATTTGTGTGAAGACTAAATAAGAAATTCTTTTGACACAGTAGCATAAACTGTATATTAAGATTATCTAGTACATAAGAGTTAGATAAATTAATTAATCCCTAATACTAGTATTATAGTTAATTATTTAGGTTATTGAGAATGTTTCTACTATATGTTACCTAGAAGCCTTTTTGCCTAGTAAAAATGATGAAAATGTAAGATTGTGCTAACGAATAACTAAAAACCAAGAACATAAAATAATATATATATATATATGATACATTCATAAAATCTAGCATCATATACTATAGCGAACCGTGAGTCTTAAATAAAATCCATGTGGAAGAACTGGATATATGGGAAAGAAAAATATTACGAAGAATCTTTGATAAGAATCAGATGGATAAATTAGAAAAGTAGATATCACTTAGAAATACATACAAGACAGACACCAAATGATACAAACAAAGAAAAAAAGAGATAAATCGAAAGGTAAATTGATCAAGGTGGTATAAAAGGTTCCACTACTGTCAAATAATATAATTATTATTACAGGACTAGTTTTGATGCCACGATTCTATGCACATTAATCTCCAAATACTTATTTGTTTCTTTACCTAATAAATATTAAGAGAAATAGCAGTACAAACAGGAAATTTTTTTATGTATTCGTAAATATATGTTGCGTATGTACATATAACATTATACATATGCAACATGTAAGTAACGATGTATATATTTCTATAATTTACATTGCATATGAGACTGTATTTTAATAAAATTTTAAGATTTTAAAGTTTGTTTGACAGCAGAATGTTTAGCGTATGTGTAGATTAAGGAAATCATATTCATTTTTTAATCCAAAAACAAGAGTATCTTTTAATTAACATATAAAAAATACTGATAGCAACTGCTTTTGGAGACCGTTTCTAGCAGCAATAATCTACATGTATTGGTTTTTTCCTATATATGTATATAAAAGCGGGGTAAAAATCGAGGATTCTACATAAGTCACTCGTATAGGTAATACGCTTACCATTATCCAAAAATATAAACAATTGAAGTACAATCAAATACATAAATGGTAAAAAATGTAAGTTACAATAACTTATAGAACTCACCTATAACAAATACATGGTTAAATAATTATTAAAGTGCAATAAAAAGATGAAAAGTAAAATTTTATATAATTATATAAACAGTACTGGTGAAGTGAACAATAAAAAGTGTTAGAAAATTTGATAAACTTTTAAATCTTGTTAAAAAATGTGTTACCAGAGATAGAATCGATGTTTCGATGAAGGACGTATAACAGACAAGGAACAATGATAGAAAGGAAAAGGACGGAAGATACAGATAGAACATTTAGTATGTAAAAAGATTGTTCTTTAATGTAATTTACTTAATTAGTATTTATTAATATTATAATATTGAAGCCTAATTAATTTATTTTATATTTTGATATCAAAAATCTAAAGATAGTCATTTAAAAGGAAAAACAAGAAAATCAATTAAAGACAATCATTAATATAAATTAAAATGAATGCCCAAAATTTCTCAATGTTATGTTAAATAAATGAATATGTTAAATAAATGAATATATTGTGAATTTTCTATAATAAATTAACATTTTCATTTTCAGGGTGAAACAGAAACATCTAATATAATAGGAATGTGTTGTTATTGCAGTGTAACATTTGGTCAAATGACAGCGTATCATTGGTTAGGTAACGAATTTATGTTCATGGTACATAACGGGAGACTTCCCAAAAACTATATATTATTAAATGCATGATTTGTTAGAGTCAAACCATCGTGGAGTCTTGTTACCTCTCAAATTGGTATAACGCGAATATCGAATGTAGACGGATATTAATTTTGCTAATGGAAAGAGCCAAAAGACCTTTAGTTATTGAATTATATAGTCTAGCATTAATTTCATTAGAATCATTAGCGGTGGTAAGTATAATTACATATATTGAAAGTATAGATCATATGTTTTTGAGGAATCATATATTACAGATACTTCGCTGGGCATATTCCATTTTTGCATTGATTAAAGCAAAATATAATTGAATTTGGAGGAAGTATTTTCTAAAATAATTATTTAGCATGTTAAATAAGGGAATACATTATTTATATAGCAAAAATAATATAGAATGTAATTAAGCAGAATTTGGATTTGTATTTTGTTATTAGATTTGGTAGACAAAATTCTGCACTTTCTTTAAATTTATGTAGCTGGTAATTTTTGTAAATTTCTTGAATGTTCTGTGATTTTATGTCAAAACTCGATTAATCTACTTTACTTGCCAGCTTAAATGTCCAACACAGCATTTTTATGGTTTCGTCTACCTTTAAATGTCCCTGAACGGAAATCTGATTTTTAGTTAGTGGGAAAATTCAGTGAAAAATACCTTTTATTGAGTGAAACTTCTTACGTTAAATAGAAAATATGTCATAGTAAATATTATATTGTATTATATATATATATATATATATATATATATATATATATATATATATTATAGTAAATAATTTCAAAAAGTAAGTCAACTAATGAAACAGAAACTGTGTAATACTGCGAACATGAAACTTCCGAAATAAACTTTGAATCAAATTAAATAATCATTAGTTCACTAATTGTTACACTCATTTATAATTTGGCCCATGCTTTTCAAATAGAGTCGAAAAAATTAAAAGAAAAATATTCTTACAGGATCGAAAAATTTCACAAGTACTATGAACCTAACAGAAGAAACGTTCTTGGTTCTTATTAGGTTAATAAATTATAAACATAATTATGAAATAAACTAACTCGCACAGTTCTGAATACGATGATTTTTTGATAATCTTTTATTTGAAAAAAAAGCCGTTCACAACATATTTACTCTTTTAACACATTATCAGCTTCAAGTCAAATAATACGTCCAGATTTTTAAATTCCTCTCTTAGTGTTCTATATATAATAGAATTAAACGGAATAATATTTTGTTATTCTATTTGCTGAAAAATTTTCAAATCAGCTGCATACAATAGAAAATTTAGTGATAATTTCTTGTGAATAAAAACAAGGATGGCCTCAAGAAAAAAACTATAACTATAACTATAACGAGAATCAAAATCAAAATACTGCCCACAATTCATACGTCTAACTGGATAGCAAATTCTCAATAATATCAACGTCTCTTAATAAACACATGTTGGTCGAGATATAGTTTACTAATCACATGAAACATGCATTGTGTTAAACAACCTTGCTTTAAATACTATCTCTATGGACACCAAACGATAACTTCTAGTATTATGAATAACATAATAAATAAGGGATGCTTATAACTGTAACATTAATGTTGCTAAGATGTCCAAAACAGTATTGTATAAGTTATGTAATTATATACATATATATATATATATATATATATATATATATATATATATATATATATATATATATATGTGTGTGTGTGTGTGTGTGTTTGTGTGAGTATGTGTTTTCTTCTGGGTGTTATACCGCATTGAAACACAGTCACCAGGTCAAAGAAACTTCTTGACGCTGATCACCTACAACAAGAAACGACTTTAGATCGAAAAACTAATTGCCAATGATTATTTAAACAAATTATCAACAGTATTCTATAATAGGAATAACAAATAAACAGAGAGATATTTCTTTCATATGTCAAGAATACGACAGACAAAATCAACCAATCAATCCGCAGGCATTAAATCGATACAATTTTGTCCACACAAAAACGTATCTCATCTTTTAAGAAATATAAAAGAAAGAATCGCACTCGAACACCGAGGAATATATGAAATACTGTGCAGCAACTGCAACCCACATACATTGGGCAAGGAACAAAATGAAAGATAAACACAGAAACACTGTAGCGAAGAGAGAAGAAAATGTTGCAGCAGGACGGAAACAGGACACACACAACTGTCTGTACAACTTATATAAGTGCAAATGCTGCTTGCCTTGATACGTTCTACATGTCTATGATTGGTATAGATATCACCCAATTAAATATTTTACAAATTCAATTAACAGACGCGTTTCAAAAAATAAATAATATTACCAAAGGGAAGATAAGTTCAATGCGATTGGAAAATATAACTAAATACTAGTTCTGATGCGTAGTCGCCTAGTTTTAAAGCTTGTACATACATGTAAGACATGGTAGGAGCAGCAACCGAAATTGTGTAAAGTTCTCCATACTCTCACCCAGCCTAAGTTAGATCTGTTGGCTATTCTGTGGACACTAATAGAAGATTGAGCGACAACCATATTAAGTATTGCTTCTTTTTAAGCAAGTTCTTGTTGCACGAGAGTTTCAGAAGTAACTGCATAAAAGTTCCCTGTTTCTCATAAACGTCTATGGACATTATTAAAAACAGTTTTATAAAGCACAGTACGAGTGGGAAATCGCCGACGATATCCAACAACTGCCTCTCATTCACTTCCATTGTACAACCTATAAACAAAGTGAATACCGGCATTCTCTCTATTGGAAAATGAAGACTTCTGCTTAAGGATAGCGTATAAGAACCGACATAGAATGAATGGAAAGAAAGTAAGTAACGACGATTTCGGAAGTCGGAAGGAAATGTATTAAAATAACTCGCTTATTATTTTGAATTTGATTTTAATATTTACATGATGGGTAGATGAGAAATAGTTATAAGTATCCAGGTAAATATATAAATTCACAAGGGTTATTAAAAGGTTAAATGAATTAATAAAATAAGAAAAGAGATAGTAAAATGTAAACATCAATTTAAATAAAATTGATAGATGTTTTAAATTTATAACAATAACTGTATTAAGATGTGAATTTCTTTTAATATAATTGTTTTGTTTGAAAGTTAATAATCTTTTTATTTATTTTATTTCCTTAAAAATTAAAACGATGTAATATTGTAAAGCCAGAAATATCAATTAAAAATAAATTTTAAATTTTACAAGTCGATTCCATCTTTCATGGGCATATAGCTAAATAGAGTAGTGCCCGAATTCACAAATCCGAAATTAGAGAATACTCATAAGTTTTAAGAGAACAAAGGAAGTGCGAATTTTATTCATATAAAAAATTTTAAATTTAGGGCAGTTTGTGTAAGTTTTATAATATCACATATAACTTAAATGTAAATACAATATAAATTCAATTAATTTAAAATCATAAAGTCATATAAATCATAAACAATATTTCATTAAGACATATTACATAATTTCTTTGAAATTCGTCAATTTTATTTAGAAACTTATATAGCATAATATATAAATAATTTAAGATAAAGTTTATTTATATGAATCTAGAAATGAATGAGAATATCTTGTGCAGTTAGTATTGCCTGCAAATTATGTCAAATAGTTAACTATTCCTAAGTGAACTGAACAATTATGTTGTTTAGAAACATTTTTGACAATAAGTATTACAGGATGTTGTTTCAAAAAAATTCAATAATTTAATATATGACAAATAAGAAGTAAAATTTATAAGTAGTAATATTGCTGGAGATACATAAACCAATTTATTGAAGTAAATGTCATTAGAGCTTCTAAATATTAAAATACCAATAAAGTAAAATGTAACTATTATAATTGGTATAAGATAAATAAGTAAACTATTATTTGAGATCTTAAATTTATTAGTTAATAAAAGAAGAAAAATTTGTATCTTTCTGACCTGAAATAGGTGAATTTGCATTTCCCATAGATACTGATTAACAAGAAGCTGTTTAAGACTCTTCGAAGAACAAACAAAGTAGTCAAAAAAACCAGGAACAGGTTTCCTCAATATCAGTAGATTATGCGTCATTCCGAAACATAAACGATTATATTATCTAGCCTCAAAGACAACTAACAGAAAGACGAGAGTATACTAGTTCTATCTAGTGCATTCATTATTAAACTAAATTTATGGTTGACATTAATAATAAGAGCCCAAAAAAACTGAAGAAATAAATGTAAACCACAATACTGCAAAACACACAAAACCTACCTCAGATGTGAGCATGCCTAATACGTGCTGAAGGCAAAGTCCATCAGAATTAATCAAATCCAGTGGAGAACTGTCAAATAAACATTAAATGGCGATTCAAAACTTTCTCA
>JAVIWB010006323.1:0-91736 GCA_031893035.1 Dermolepida albohirtum | reverse complement strand
ATATTCAATAGTCATCAAATGGATTAAAAACCCATATAAAGTCATGTTTTTTTTAAATAAAAAGTACACAAGAAGTCCGGAACTGTTCACGGCACCTCTTAAGGAATCTTTAAAGATAACTCTATAGCAAGTTAATTTAACGATTGTGATTAAAAATTAACTTCGGGACGTCCTACAAAATACCAATTCCCTACGAGTTTTAATCGTACCGTTAAAATTAACATCTATTCCGATACAGAATACCGTTTCAATTTGGAGGGTCGTTAAAATTTTAAGAGGGTGTTATATTCGTGTCCTTTACAGAATAGTTACGGATAAATACATGTGATTGCTTAATTTTATTAGTGAATAGATAATCGGTTTTTAGAATTGATTTTATCTGATATTATGGTTGTTAATGAGAGTTAAGTTGAAATTAAATTGGTTGTAAGAATTATTTATCATTATGGGTTGTACAAAGACGTTACCAAAACGCGAAAGCAGTAGAATTGCTGGAAAAGTTAGTACAAATGTTCATCTTTATTTGCCAGACAAGGTTAATTATGAGAAAAACGTAAGGCAGAGCTAAATCCACCACAACAGAAGAAATACGCGAACGCATTGTACCGATGGCAGCAAATTTTATCTTAGCAATAAATCAAATTGAATCTCGAGGGTAAACAAATAATAGTTCGGTGCATATATAATTAAATGGTGTTCCCACGTTAAAAGCTTAAATTAGCCAGGAAACTTGTATTAAAAGCAAATGATTAACAAAATCGTTTAGCGTTCGCGCAAGAATAGTGAACAATATAAAGGCAGTAGGTCATCTTTATGTGCTGATGGATCATCAATCTAACATACCAGAGAGGAAACTCCATATCTTGAACATATATTTTAAGAGGTGTAATGGCTTAGTAGTCGTAGATCTAGTGATTTTACGAGATCGCCAAAATCCCGAGATGTTTGTGAATCTGGTACCAAATCTGGTAGAAAAGATTTGAGGATGATTAATATAACGTTCGAACGCAAATGGATTTAATAATTCAATTTCGTTGAAGGATTTACACAAATTATAAGATCGCCAAAATTCGGAAATATCTGTGGATCTATTAGCAAACATTCTACACAAAATAGCGAATTATTATTCCAAATCAATGGCTTCTGGAACAATTTATTACAAATGTATTACTGCACGACGTTTAAAAGAATGACGGCAAAACCGTAACAGCCATCTGCTCGATTGGCAACCATGTCGTTGTCCTCAAATTTGGTAGAAGAGATATAGGGATGATTGCTACAGCGTGCGTAAGAAAATGGATTTGCAGCCATCAAATTATGGGATCGCCAAAACCCCAGAATGTCTGTGGATCTATTAGCAAACATTCCCCAAACAAACCCAATATTGTGAAAATTATTATTCCAAATTAATAACTTCTGGAACAATTTAATGCAGTTATCATATTGCACGACGTGTAAAAGAGCGACGGCAAAACCGTAACATCAATTTGCTCGATTAACAACCATGTCCTTGTCCTCGAATTTGGTAGAAAAGATTAGGGATGATTGCTACAGCGTGCGTATGTAAATGGATTTGATAATTCAATTTCTTTAAATGACTTACACAAATTATGCGATCGCCAAAACCCCGAAATGTCTGTGGATCTATTAGCAAACATTCCCCCAAACAACCCCAAAATTGTGAAAATTATTATTCCAAATTAATAAATTCTGAAACATTTTATTGCAAATATGTATAATACTGCACAACGTGTAAAAGAATGACGGCAATACCGTAACATCACTCTGCTCGATTGGCAACCATGTCCTTGTACTCAAATTTGGTAGAAAAGATTAGAGATGATTGCTACAGCGTGCGTACGTAAATGGATTTAATAAATTCAATTTCTGTAAATTTATACAAATTATGGGATTCGCCACCAAAACGAACATTTTGGGAGCGAAGTTATAACGAAAAAAATTGGGCGCAACTATTTTCAAAAATTAAAAATTTTATTTATAATATTTGTTTTGAATTTCACTATTTTTGTCCAGTGAACCTTATCGCACTGAATTATAACAGTTTTCCGTTATTTTTTACATGGCTCTTATAAACGAAAAACGAGTTTTATGAACTACATTACATGCGCTGAAACAATTAAATTATGTAACTAGTCTTTTTAAAGATTTATCTTGAATATACCAGTGTCGGGGTACTAATATACATTAAGTTTAATTACATGAGAAAAATTATGCAAAATTAACATAAGTAACGATATTAAATACTCTCAATTGTTATCTTAAATCTACTATGTGGAAATCATGTTATTTTACTACGAACAACATTAAAAAGATTTGAACTACGGAAACAAAATTAAAATTTCACATTAATCCAAGCAAACGTAGATTTTGCAATATTAAACAAATATTTACAAAATTATACAATTTTAACTGGGAATTATATTAAAAGAAAATGTTTTTTGCATGTTTCACAAAACCATGGCGAAAATTAATTCTATTCACGTTCCGAAAGTTGTTATTGAAATTCGACATTTGCCAGTTTTTTTTTAATTTTAGAAACACGTATGTTTAAATAAAGATATACAGAAAATTATGCTTGACGAATATTAATATATAACTAACTAACAAACGCAGAAAAATTAGAACAGTTGTACAATTACATGTGATAAGTTGTAAATGAATAATATATTCGTTCGACCTTGAGTACTAGCTTTTTATGCTTGTTTGCAAAAATCAATTGAAAAAAATTGTAAGGCCAATATAAATAAGTGTAGTTATAGTAAATACGTTAGTAGAATTATTTTTTTCTAGAAATAAAATTAGTAATGCTTACAGATTGTAATATTTATTATATATTTATTTGCTTTTAAAATATTTTCAAGTACCTAAACATAAATTTTCACCGACCAACAACTTCTTATTTAACTTTACAATTTATATAATTCTAGTATAAATATATTTCTTTATTCCTAATAAAAGAACACGTTTTTCTGGCTCATTATAGAAAGTGTGCTAACAAAAGGGGGATTTTTATTAAAAAATCACGTACTCTTGAAAACGTACCAGGCAATTAACACTCGCTTATTAACTTTAGAAATGTCGGCACGAATCATTCCGCATTTTATATATTGTAAAAAGATTGAAACTAGTTTACAATACCAGTTAAATGTAAGTTAAGTTAAATGTTACTTTATTACTGCCTACCAAGATATTGCAAACTTAGATATTAAGATGATAAAGAAGAACTTAGCTAAAAGGTGTTCCAATAAGACATTTCATGTTCCCCGCCATTTTAATAGTTGTCATGACTCAACCTGTAACTATTTGACAGATGACAAGTAAAAACTACGCCATTAATAAAAATTCACTACAAAAATGGTGAAAATTTCGCAGTCACAGTTCGCAAAACTAAAACATTTTTGCACCTTCTCGGCCAACAATTGTGAAACTGGTGGAAAAATTTGAGCAGTTGGCACAAGTTAGAGATGTGAAGAATCGAACTCGTGCATGTCGCTCAAGAACAACTGAGAATGTAGCTCTTGTAGCCCATAGTGTTGAGGAAAACCCAGGTTTGTCCATTTCTCGTCGATCTTTGGAATTGGGCATTCCACAAACGACATTACACCGTATTTTGCATAAAGACTTAGGTCTCGAGGCTTTTAAAGTTCAGTTAACACGCCTACTGACTATCAACAACGTCGTGGCTTTGCTGATTCGGAATTTCATCGAAAAATCACCTCGAAGGCTACGTTAACAAGCAAACCCAAGAATTATTGTTTAAAAGCCTCTCCATCCTCAACGTGTGATTGTTTGGTGCGGTTTTAGGTCTGGCGGAGATATTGGACCTTATTTTTTCGAAAATGAGGCTGGAGCAACTGTTATGGTGAATAGATTGCGCTATCGAATAATGATTAATGATTTTGTATGGCCGGAATTGGAAGATATTGATGTGAACGACGTTTATTTTCAACAAGACGGCACTACATGCCACACAAGTAACGATACCATCGCTCTTAACTATCGATTCAAACACAAGCTCTTATAGTGTCTCAAAATGGTATTGGTAAAAGTAATAGACAAATTGCGAAATTACTGAATTTAAGCCGCAAAACTGTGGACTATAATATTAAAAAATATGAAGAAATTAATAGTTTATTAAATAGAAAATGACGAGGTTGACCAAAAATAACAATACCAGCAGAGGATCGAGCAATAGTTTCGCTAAGTGAAAGAAATGGATGAAAAACTGCACTGTAAATTGCAGTAAAAACAAACATTGCCGGAATAATATAGCATCGCAACGATAAAAAGGTGTATACGCTAAGAAAAATTGTTCGAAAACCGCTATTGCCCAGGCAGAATAGAATAAAAAGGTCAGCTTGGGCAAGACAACACAAGAGTTGTAAGCTGGAAGAGTGGAAAAGTGGACGAATCTAAATTAGAGATATTCTATTCAAAAAGAAGAACGTTTGTTCGAAGATCAACGGGTGAATTAGTTCTTATGCATTGCATCTAGCACCAAGCATAGAGGAGAATCAGCAATGATTTGGAGTTGTTTTGCTGGATTTGCTGTAGATATTTGTAGAAGAATTGAAACATGACTAATTAGAAAAAACTTTGTGTTCTAGCAAGACAACGATTCCAAAGACATACATACGTCCAAATTGCGTCGGAGGTATTTGGAATTAGAACAGGAAAAAATAAGTGTTATTATGCAATAGCCTTCTCAGAGGCCCGACTTGAATCCTATAAAACTGCTATGGGCTGAGCTAGACAGACTACTGCAACAATTAACTCCAACATCCACAAAAACACCATGGATCCAACTACAGGATACATGGTCAAAAATATAACCAGAAACTCAGGCAGAATTACTGGAGAGGATGTTGAGATTGCACCAGGTAGTTATAAAAGCTGAAGGCGGTCATAATCAAAAATTTAAACAAATTTAAATGAATATTTGTTAAAATTGCTTGAAATAATATAAATAATTCAAGGTTTGAAAACATTTTGTATAATTATATTACAAAATTTTAACATTTGCAGTAAGTATTGCACTTTTTTTTCTATTTTCTGAGCGGGTAAACACTTATGGCTGGCAGTGTATATACATATATTTTTTTTAATGTTTATGCATCACTTTGACAATTAAACAATATTATTTAACACATATTTTCGCGATAAGGTCTTTAAATAGAAATATATTATTAAAATGAAAGAAATTTGAAAGATTTAATCTATGTAATAGGTCATTGATATAAACATTACATAATAATTTATAATAATAATAATTTATAATAATAATATACTTAAATATGAATATTTTAAGTTGTTTATAAAATCTTTCTGTATTTTTCAGTACAAAAAAGAAGCCAAATAATTTGTCAAAAAACCTTTTTTTATTCAATAATACATAATTTCCATTTAGACTAAAATTTTTCTGCATCTGTTAGGAAGCTTAAATAAACAATTTTTGTAGAACCCTTGACTAAAAATATTCTGTAATAAACGTTATAAGTTCAAAAATTGTTTTAAATGTTTCACCACTGAGACAATTTAGTAGATTTATAAATAAAAAATCCGATTGTGCAATATCCTGTTTCTAATCTTCAAAGCTCTATATGATCTTGCATAATCTTAATGAAAAAATTTGGTATTTTTCATGTAAGGCTGCATCTAATTTATCGAGTTGGTCACAATTCTTATCACAATTTATTGTTTGGTTTAAGAAGGTCAAAGTAGACATTTATTTAGCGTATGTATTCTTTACAGTATGGTACAGAGTGTAAAATGTCAGTAGAATATATAAAACACGATATACAAAATTACTAAATAAAATCAAATATAACAACAGCTGTGTCATACAAACACATATAAATCAATAAATACACATAAAGAAAAGAGAGTAGAGTACACGTAAAGGGATAAACTATACATCCATATTTAAATTGGGTGACCATTCAACTGCATTTGAAGTACGTCGTACAAATTCTTGAAGGTCTCCTAAATAAGCACGATGTAGGCAGTCTATGACTATATGCCAGATATTCTGCCTTAGAAATCCATTCACATCTACTCTGTGCGAATACGATTCAACTTTATCCATACAAAACAGTATATACAAGAGCTCAGCCATTTTCTTCAACAAATCTCCAAGACCGCCAGAATATCCGCAAATCTGACTCCATCTTTTGGAAATCCCCCGACAAGACCGAATTACTTATCTAGATGCCAATATGGACAGAAGGTTAACCTGGACTCCAAGAACTTACTACCCGTGACACTGCAGCCTTGGTGCAGCTGTACTGTCTTCTACATCACAACAACAAACTCAATATGCAACTCCGCACTACTATCTACAAATCAGCCATTCTTCCTCGACTGATTTACGCGACCCCAATGTGGAGTTTCGCTGCCAGTTGCCACGTGAACAAGCTCCAGGTGATACAAAACAAAATCCTTCGAATTATGACAAGAGCTTTTTGGTTTACAAGCAACTCAGTCATTTACTCAGCGAGAAACTAGTTTTCAATCCTCCAGACTCATGAAAACCCGCTTATTGCAAGCATCAACATTAACCAGCACTCCGCTGTTCATAAACGACTGCAATCCCTGTTACTCCGGTAAATGACTTGAAAATTCCCCAGTGAAACCCACATGAAATATCATGACTAGTATTAGCAAGTTTCTGCTAATTGATATTTTAAGTTGGTTCCCAAATTTCCAATCCCAGATGTCGATGAAGTCAAGAACAAGGTTTAACTCCATTAAACTCCGTGAAAAGAAGAAGAGATCCTAGTAGATAGTGTCCATTGAAACCAGGAATAATTATTTGAATATGTATAATCATGTTTTGTGGAGGGTCTCCATATGCCAGTCCATTGTTCAACATTGTAGTTGTTTGCAGTAGATAATACGTTTACATTTCACTAACACAACAGACATACTTCTTCTTCGTGTAACCACTGTCTTTTGAAAACCATATTGTTATAGACAATCCATTTTATATCACCTGTTACAATCCTGGCTAAATGCAATATATTGGTGTAGCAAATTTTCTTCACTTTGTGTGATACTCAAATATCCAACTTACAAACCATGTTAAAAGATTTTAAATGATTGAAGTCTATTTTACGGACAATTCCAAAGTTTATTAATATATATCATGTCTAATTCTGTACTTTTCAAGTCCCCTATTAAAAAGTTATTTCTTAAAAATAAGAAGTTAAAACACTGTTTAACATTAAAGTTTTTTAACACCTATATATGAATTTTTACAACTATTATATATTTTTATTATATTTTGATATGAGTGAGTTTTCCATAATATTTAAACATATTTACATATCTTAGGTTTTGCACATAAAATGATGTGCAAGAATGCAGATATTTTGATGATCTGTTGAAGACATTTTGTCTAAAGTAAATTTCATTTATTTTCATACGATTTTTTTTATTATGAAATTTGTCCGGGGTGCGTGTATACATACATACATACATTAACTTCTCATGGATAAAAAATTGTTTAGGACTTCATTTAATAAATTGATATCATGGCAGAAGCATCTTTATCATGTCTCCGGAGAACTAATGGCCCGAACCAGGCAATCCTATCAGTATCCTTTTCAATTATAAAATATTAAACAAATATTTGACGCAAATGAAACAAATTCGGTTCGGTAGCACTAAAAATTTAGGAATCATGTCACGAAGTACAAAAACAATGCAATTTTTTGACGAAATGACAAAGGAAATTGTTAAGCAACTTTTTCAATAAAAAGGTTATTATAAACATGATTTGTCCATCAAACAAATTTGAACATGCTGCAAAAAGTTGACAAAGATTCAAATCAATAAAAATCTATTACGACCCAAACAAAAAGAAGGTAACAACAGAGAGGATATTAATATAACCTATCAATTAAGACATTGTATTATATTTAAAGACAAAAAAAAAGAAAGTGAATAACTATAAAGAAAATCGTTAACTTTCATACAATTAGAATTTCAGAAAATTGTTATGTAAAGACGTTAAGAACCAATTGAGAAACTGAACGTATTGTTAACTTTCTCCATAATTCTGTATATTTCATGTATTCACGAATCGGTTTGTTTAATTTCTAAATAGTTGGGTTTAAAATTTATTTAAGAAATTAACGATTATAAATTGGAATCTGTTAAACCTCGTTATTGAGCTTTCTTCACTATCTTCTACAAAAATTATAAAATATTTATAATAATTGTAATGAAATCATATAAACTGAAACATCATCAAATCTCATCAGACACTTTAAGAAGGAACTGGAATTAAAAACAAAAAAAAATTTAGTTTCTACACTTAGACTTAAGACCTGTTAGAAAATCACACTTTTATAGAAAAAAAAGAGAATATTTTCTGTTTAGAGTCACTTTAAAATAAACCTTAAAAATATATTATCCTCAAGTATAGATTAAGAGATGCTTTTCCATTTTGACAATCTTGTATAATACAAAAACTAAATTCACTTTTCGAAGGAAAGTGTTGGCTTATAAATTGGTATTTATAAAACCGAAAGATCAGATTTATAAGCATAGATTAAAAGACTTTATTACTTGTTTGAACAAATTTGGGAAAGTTCAAAGATGAAATGCATATCTCTACAAACGCCGGGATAACGTATGTGGTAAGAACCCTGGACTTCAGATATGTATCTAAAGAAGCCGATGGTTCGAACCTCTTTCCGAGCGCTGGAATTTTTAAGAAATCATTTCTCATCTTGGAGGAGGTTCGGTATCACTCATCGATACCCTTCAGTATTCAGGAAGAATAATCAACACTGTTTACTCTCTTTCGGCGAAAAAGAGTTAGTAACAAAGTCGTGGAACATTTTACGTACACCAAATACACAATATCGCTCCCATGATCGTAATAAGTCGGAAAGAAGTGGTGCATCCAGCACGTTCGAATCCACTTCAGCCAACCATTCAATCATTACAAAATTCGGCCCTTTATCCTGATTTAATAATTACTTTTTAATGTATATAAAAATTAGAAATTGAAAATTAAATAAAAACAGGATCAAACCGAAACAAACAGCTTTACAAACATGACAAATTCGTTGCTGTACCAAGAAAACGTTAATGGAAATTTTATGAAACATAGCCTATGTTTATAATAATTGTATTACCAAATATTTACTTTAAATATATTTGCATAATTCTAACATCTAAGATCATACATAAGTATGTATATGACGTAACAATAAGCGTAGATAATCTAATCTAGTTTAAGTCAACACTGTTGATTCACCATCATAGGATTCGAACGAAATAACAAAAAATATTCTAGGAATGATGGAAATTTAACAATTTCTATAATTAAGATTTAGAGTTGAAAGATGCGTTCCAATTCCATATTAAAACCGTTCTCTTGAATTATTCTTCAACCTAATATAATATGCACGTTAAATTTCGATCAGATGACATTGAAACCGGCATTTTAATATCCTTAACATTATATATTTAACATTGACGGCAATATTTATAAGTGCATATAGAAGTAACTGTTAATGTGCATGCTTATTACTTATGCGCGAACACGAATATGCGGATAAGGAGAATATAAGAATATGTATGTCAAGGGTTAGTACGATTATTCATTTTGTTGACCGATATAGAAAACGAGTATTTATAATTTACTTTGTTTAATATTATAAACACATGACTAGATATTATAATGCGGAGGTTTTATATACATTCATACATATATGTATCTAAAGAAATTATCTTAACCTAAATTTAAATAAAAAAATATAAAATCATCAGAATAGTCCTTGGAAACTTGAAATCGTATCTGAATTAGTTACATAAATTATTTAATTCAATTTAAATTTTAAAATTAATTACGTATTAGGACATACGCCTTATTATCCAAAACCAACCTGACCTCATTTCTGAACAAATTCTGATTGTATTGGGTTGGCAACTAAGTACTTTCGGTTTTGTAGTATAAAATAAAACACTTTTCTTTTAAACAAAGAATAGTTTTTAATCAATTATATATTTTCCATTTTGAAAAATTTACATGTTTTGAATGCAATATATGTTGCAACGTGAATCCTAAGCATTCATATTAAAGGTCAATTTTAATGGAGACTGTGGTTGATCACACTGTGTTTAATTATCTGTTGATGATGACAACTTAATTGTCAAAATACGTATACAAAATACGAAAATTATTGTGGAAAGGAGTTATATTATCCTTAATTGATTAATTTACTTTGAAAAATAGCATCAAAATTATGAAAAAATATGTCTATCAAAACTTTTCTGTGTAATGTTAAACATTTTGTTACAGACTTTAAAAGCAGCTTGGGAAATCCGAGAACGTATTGGGTTGGCAACTAAGTACTTTCGGTTTTGTAGTATAAAATAAAACACTTTTTTTTTAAACAAAGAATAGTTTTTAATCAATTATATATTTTCCATTTTGCTCAATGAGCTTTTGCCATCTTTCTTTCGAAAACGTCTTCAATGAGATTCGAAAAAATTGGTTTTCAAAGCTACTTTAAAAGTTTTTTCCGTAACGATTAACGGATGACCATAAGTTATACCGAATTTGGAATTGCAAAGATATATTCCTAAAAACGATTGTAACTAGTGATGAAAAGTGGTAGCAAAATATTAAATAGCGTTGGCTAAATTAAATCAGAAAAAATCTCATTTGGAAAAATTAAAAATCAAAAAAATTCAAGAGGTTTTTCTACAAAAATTTAAGTGGGACAGCAGTTAACACTGTTATTTTAGTATATTGAACCGTTTAGTAGGAATACAAATAAAATACAAAAATGAAACTAGTTTTGCCAAATTTTCTATTTTTAGTCTTTTAACAAAGTCCTGCGATTTTTTTCTAGAGTACTTCATTTTAAAAAAATGAAAAACTTAAAAAATTTATTAATTAAAAAGTTTGTTGATTCTATTAACGTTAGAAAAGCTGTTTTTATCATTTAATGTATTTTACAATTTGACATGGACGGTGTTATATAAATAGTGCAAATACCCTTTAAACACAGTTTCAGTGCAACAAACAGTAGCAGTAGTTGAGCCCTGAAGATGTCCCATACGAGTGGGTACGAAACGTCGGCAGTTATACCAGTGATGCGGTTCCAGTCCGGAAGCTCCGAAGAAGATACTTTTTAAACACCTTTAAACTAATAAATAGTCATGTTTATTCAAAATGGCTATATTTAATCAAAAATTTCTAGTGGCAAGGGAACACCTCTACATATAAGTGTAATATTCAAGGAAATCGCAAAAGAAAACAGATATGGAAAATGAAATGAGAAAATAATTGTTGCTAGTGAAAATTAGAATTTTTCAATCAGAAATACGAATAATTAAAATTTAAATTGAGAAAAATTTAAAAACTGTAGGCATAGGTATACAACTTACAAGTATTTTGTAATTCAAAAGACACTATAGTTTGAAAAAATTCTTCAACTGGGATATTTCAAAATGATAAAAAAGCACTGAGAAAATTTGCAAATACGATTCAGTTTTAGGAAAGCAAAGTAATAAATTCACGAGAAATAAGAGTAAATTCAAAAATGGCATTAATTGTGACTAATTTAGAAACGATTCGGAATGTACATATTTGTATATATGAAGATAAGATTTTTCTAAAAAAAATTCTACATGGGAACTTAAATTAGAAATTTGTCAAATATACATATTATTTTTTTAATCACTGTAACTATAACTTGCAATTCAAGGAAAGGCAACGAATAGCAATATTTTACTGGTCATTGATTAAAGCGCCAGACACAGGCGTGCTATTTATCTTATCAGGAAAAATGCATTGACAACAAAAATTACTAAACAAATAATCTTATCGCCCAGTTTGCTATACACTTCACGTGAAGTGCTATTCCCACATTTGCGAATTCCTGAAAAACAGACGTACAACAAATATACACGTAAACAATAACTAGGAAGTTGTAAATTCTGAATAGGATAGAATATTTGGAAATTATGAGATTTTCGTATGTAAAGATAACATTAAATAGAAAATTACAAAAAGTTTGGAAAAGAAAATTATATTCTTTTTTCATTATTAGATATATTAAAGCAATTTAGAAAAATCTTACAGAAAGAAAGTGGTCATGTTAAAGGTGTATAATGTAATATGGAATTTTGATTAGGATTTATGGAAAAATGCTTTAAGACAATAATTTAGAGATTTCTATTGCATGAGGTAGGTCAATTTGTTTCCTTTGTTCCCCTTTTCTAGGGGTGGATAAGTAATATAATCTAGGATCGTCGAATCCGAAGATCGTGGCGAAATTATTGCAATAAAGATTGCAATAATTCTATTGTTTCTCTTGTCTTATGGACTGTTGCTTTATCCTGTTGAAAATATAATTCTAGAAGTTCATAGTGATGTAGTAGTAATCATTAAATAATAGGGTCAATAAACCGTTCACGAGAAATACCATGCCTGTTTATGAATGCAGGACATCTCTTTAGAGGGAAGATCATTTCTCAATGAATAAGGACAATTTATTTCCTTTGTTCCTGTCTTCTAGGGGTAGACAAGTGATATAATCTAGGATCGTCAAATATGAAGATCGTGGCGGAAACTTTATTGCAATAATTCTATTGTTTCGCTTGTCTTATGGACTGTTGCATTATCCTGTTGAAAATATAATTCTAGAAGTTCGTAGTGATGTAATTGATTTAAAAGTGGCTGTAATAAATAATTTAGATATCTTTCCGCATTGACAGTATCATTAAAGAAGAATAGGGTCAATAATCCGTTCACTAGAAATACCAAGTCAATTTGTGACTGCAGGACATTTCTTTAGAGGGAAGAGCATTTCTCAATGAATAAGAGGTCAGAGAAAAACATTTACCGTCGAATCTCTATCGAAAATATTTGTGTCTCCAAAGATTCGGATGTTTTTAAACATTTTCATATATTTTAATTTGTCATTGGCAGAACGTGTGGAAATTATGTTAATAAATGTGTTTCCTATAAACTAAATAGTTTTAAATTATCATCATCGAGTTCTACATTTCATATGCATTAACCTAATAGAATTATTACGTAGAAAGTTTAAAAGAAGAACGTGAAAAATATACATGATTAAGCAATTAAGATTTTTAGATTACTGACTTATCTTTCTATCTTAGTAAATATTACTGGACTTTTGATTTGTTTATACGTATGGTTTTTATATTTATATGCAAGCAATTGCAATTGTATTTTTTTCAATATTTTGACTTCAACAATGGACTGATATTCGTTATAGAAACATTTTATTTCTAATATCTTTATACAAAAATAAAGATTTTCTTAATCATTTAAGGTTGATATATAACCCCTTTCCACATTCATTTTCGTATTCTGTATAGGTATTTCGACAACTAAGTTGTCAGCAGATAATTAAACAGTACCGCACCTGAAAAACTACGGCACAACACCCCCACGAAACAAATTCATACACGATGCATACTGTCGAAAGCTAAAACGCACATTGTCAGATTTTCTATAAATACAATAGACTCTCGTATAATGCAAATTCCTAAGGATACTTTGCACCTCTAGCTTTCATATAACTTAATTCTTGGCTTCACGCCAAATAATAAAATACAGGAATTACTTGATTTAAGAATTAAATCGGTTTTAGTTTATTGCTACAGACTACTTATGTTTTACACTGGTTTTGTTTTTTGAAGTGGTCATTCTTAACACTTAGCCAACCGAATGGGGGAGACCTCCCCGTTTTGAAAGAAGTCGCTATATAACCGACTGGGGAGATTACCCACCCTTTCCTATATAAACAAGAATATAATGGGATGAACTATCATGATGTTTTTGAATGAACTGGGAACAAAGAAGATTTAAGTAAATCGGATCTTTTGCAATTATTAGAAAAAAATCTCCAAGTGTAAACCACGAAGAAAGCTTGATTTACGAGGAAATAAACGTATGAAGATCAAAATCGAGGACTTAATTTATTTAAAGAAGTACAAGCTATTATTAGAGCGTAATAAGATGACCGGTGCGTCCGAAAAAAAGATGCCACAATCTGCTTGGCAGAGCTTTGTCCGCGTCTCACTTTCGTGTGTTTCTTCTCGTTTTTGAAGACCTATTGAACCGACTATCGCTTGCTTTCTGGCTCGTAACAATAAAACCAAACATCGTACACTGATTTTGCTCAACCTCGGTTAAATTTTTTAAGCATTTTTTTGCACCAATCTATATGCGCATTTTTGAGTTTCCGTTAAATTGTTGGTATCCGTCGAACGCAAAGCTTTCGGACGGCAGGCTGATCATGAGGATAGTTCTAATTTGGGTATTGCCTATGCGCAATGATGCCCGAATACCTCTGTATGTGCAGTAGTTATCTGTCTTTATAATGTTGTACACCGCGTCGATGTTTTCTGGACTGATTGTAGTGGTAGGTCGTCCCTCACGATGCTCGTCTTTGAGTGAATCACGTCAACGCTGGAACTCGTTATACCGCCGTTCAACAGTCGCCAAGGATGGTGCTTCATCACCAAAGGATCGCTTTTTTTTGCGAACACCCTTGTCGAGTGAGATCGTCTTTAAAATCGTAGAAAATTATGTCTCGAACATTTTCGGGCGTTAATTCAATTCTTCGCAAAACTCGTTTTATTTAAAAAAGTTTTGTGAAGAATTGAATTAACGCGCGAAAATGTTTGAGCCATGATTTTCTACGATTTTAAAGAGGATCTCACTCAACAAGAGTGTTCGCAATAAAAGAAGCTATTGCTTGGTGATGAAGCACGATTCTTGGCGACTGTTGAAATGTGGATAAAAAATCTCAGAGAATTCAACAAAAATATTTCCGACAGTGTCACCTTGCGGAAAATAGTTGAACCGGAAAACTTTTAAAGCAACCTACGTATATGTAAAAAATTGTTCTTTTTTGTTATATATATCACAGTAGCTATGCTGTGAATACTCACTAAAACTTAGTATTCAGTTTTAAAGAAATATTCTTTCATTTACATGGTCGAATTATACTTAGCATCACTACCGACTACTATTACATATTTTGCCGCAAATTATGTCTGTAAAGTTCTGGGAATAAAGATAGTTTCATCTCATACTGTATATAATAACCGACCAAGCTGTCTAACTTGCATTGCATTATTTTCGTCATTTTATAACATTAATTTATTTTTAATTAGATCGTTGTCATGAATGAGTAACGCAAATCATTCATTCCCGCCCCCATTTATGTATCACTTTAATTCCATGTAAACGGATGCTACCGCTTACTTTTCCAATAATGTCTATCTCTTTTATTGTAATGTATCATGTATTATACTTCTGATTGGGTATTAAAGATCCTATCTAACACACATGCTCGCCATATTTTGAAATGGAACGACCACCAGCATCCGTTTTATGTTTCGATGACGGTTAATGACGTAATTCTCCATTTCTGCAGGTTAAATTGTTTATAGTGATGACTCATTTTATTATCAGTTGAATTTATTCTCAATACAAGCGTATGTATGTATCATATAAGTATATGTACATATTTTGTAAAACTTGTTTTCTTTGTTAATTTTTGTTTCCTATAAATTAGATATTTTAATAAAATATTTAAATGAAAATAGAGAAATTTCTGGCTTTGAATATATTATGTAAGGGCACATTGTATATTTGGCCAAATATATTCGTTTTGGTCCCGTAACTCTGACACTTTCAAAAGTGGTCGTTTTTTTGCGTGTATACTTACGCATCATGAAACGCTTTTTACGCTGCTTCTAACCGAAACTTTCTATTTCTTTTCGTTTCCGAGATATTCGCAACTATTTGGCCAAAAATACTCGTTTTGATCTCGTAATTCCGAAACTTACTATCAAAAGTTGTCTAATTTTCGTGGCTACTTATGCATCATGAAATGCCTTTTACGCTGCTTCAAACCAGAAGTTGTGATATTAGATAGAATATTGTTCCAATTTTCTTTAGAATATAATAATGATCTGTATTGACTTGGACTCTTGTTTTCTTTTCTCTAGATATGTAAGTTAAAATACATTAACATATTATGACTTTAAAATTTGGCTGACCAAGGCAAAATTTCCGAAAATTGTAATTTTTCACTATCCGAACGTTATAGTTCTGATCATTGTCTTGTTAAAAAATAAAAGTTCTTTCCAACGACTCAATTACTACACGAAGATGGTGTTTACTAATTATAGCTAAGCAAAACGTAGAAAAAGATATGCTGCACTATATCACTGCACGTGCGCCACTCATCAAATTAATCGGCGTTGCCAGATTTCCGATGTTTTCAACTGTCCCTCGTATTATAGTATGTGTCGCGTTTTTAAATATGTTTACAGATCTAAACTTGGAGACGTATGAATCTGTTTTTGAAGGTAATATTGATATTTGAGACATATGGATATATAAGCCATGACGTTACTTTTTTTCACAGCCTATGCTTACGGGTTTATTATGTATATACATATGTATCGGATGAAAACGTGCGGCGATGTTGTCCGATGCCTAGATTCAATTGAATTTGTTCCCCATTATCCTTCCTGTAAGTTTCAATCACTCATACCTTTTTCCCGATTCCTTCTATCCAATTTTTCTTCAGTCTCCCTTTTTTCAATTTTAAATTTGGTACCCATTCTATTATTTGCTCCGGCAGTTTTGTTTGCCACATTCTTTGAACATGGCCGTGCGAAGTTAATTGTTTTCTTTCAGTATCTTTCATGACTGTAACCACTCATTTCTATCCTATTTATTCTCGATATTCTAACAGATCTTCTCAATGCGTCCATTCCGGTAGCGTTCTATTCTTTTCTTCTTTCTTTCCGTTATTTTCCTCTCAGATCCATATATTAACTTACTTTTTAGCATTGTATTGTCGATGTTGTATTTTCCTCTCTGAGTATATTTACTCCATAATATCCCATTCAAACAGCTTATTGACTTTTCTTACATCTGTTCTTCTTGTTCTTATTCCTTTTTCATCTGTACCACTAGTGTCGAATATGATGCCTAAATATTGGGTCTGGGAAAAAGTTCGTGGCGTTTTTCCCGATAGATGGCATTGGTTGCCGATAACTAAAGAACAACAAGTCACAGCGACACCACCGACGGCTCGTTTTTTAGATGACCTTCCTAACGTTAGTTTGAGCGTAGAAACATTGTAATCGGTGCAGTGGTTGGAAAGTTATTCGCACTTGAAAATGGAGAAGAATAATGAGAAATTTCGCTATATTCTGCAATATTATTATGATAAGGGGAAGAACGCTGCGCAGGCTTGTGATAAAATTTGTGCTGTGTACGGTGAATGTACTTTATCGAAATCTGTTGCGCGGAAATGGTTCGCTCGCTTTCGTTCTGGAAATTTCAATGTGAAAGATGAGTCACGCTCCGGTCGTCCAATCACTGAAAAATCTGATGAAATTCTTGAAAAAGTCCAACAAGATAAGCATATCAGCAGTGTCGATATTGGCATGGAGCTAGGCATTGACCACAAAACTGTTTTGAACTATTTACACAAAGCTGGTTACAAAAAAAACCTTGACGTATGGGTTCCTCATGAGTTGAGCGTGAAAAACATGATGGACCGAATTAACATCTGCGATGCGCTGCTGAAACGGAATGAAATCGAGCCGTTTCTGAAACGTTTAATAACCGGAGATGAAAAATGGATTACGTACGATAATCGGAAGCGTAAAAGATCGTGGATAAAGGATGGTGAGCCGTCACAAGCGTTCGCTAAGCCAACATTGACGCCAAAAAAAGTGATGCTGTGTGTATGGTGGGACTGGAGGGGAATCGTCCACTACGAGCTACTTCCAACTGGTCAGACGATTGATTCTCAACTCTACTGTGCACAACTAGAGAGATTACGCCAGGCGATTGAAAGAAAACGGCCCGAATTGATTAATAGGAAAGGTGTTGTCTTCCATCATGACAACGCCCGACCACACACTTCTTTGATGACCCGTCAAAAATTGAGAGAGTTTGGTTGGGAAGTTTTGATGCACCCACCTTACAGTCCGGATATAGCACCCTCTGACTATCATCTGTTTCGATCTCTGCAGAACTCTCTCAATGGAATTAAGTTGGTTTCAAAAGAAGCCTGTGAAAACTACTTGATTCAGTTTTTCGACCAGAAACCACAGAAGTTTTTCACCGATGGGATCATGGATCTACCAAAAAAATGGCGAAACATTGTCGATAATAATGGAGCATATTCGGTTTAAATGAATTCGTCCACGCGCCATGCGGGGACCAGTTGAATTTTACTGAAAAAACGCCACGAACTTTTTCCCAGACCCAATATTTACACTCTTGTCAGGCTTTTACATCTTCGTTGTTGTCAATATCTAGATTTGTTATTGTGTCTCCCATATAAAGGTACTTGTTTTTTTCTGTTTATATCCAATCCCCAGATATGTTTCTTTAAGCTTATGCGTCATGTATTGTAGATCCTCTTTTTCGCCTGGGATTATTTTCTGATCGCCTGCAAATTGTAAAGTATCCCATCCTTCAAAGGTATTCCCATCCCAGAGCATCGTAGTTTCCATTGCATTAGTGCATATTTCACATATAACTTAAAGTGAGTGATATAGAGCAGCCTTGGTCGTAACCTCTTTGTTATGTAAAAAGGTCGTGATAGTTTGTTTCCTATTTTGACAGTAGATATTGATTGACTGTATAGATTTTTCAATGCCTTTACCAGCGTTTGGTTAGTGTTTGCACTCTGAAGGACCTCCGAAAATCTGCACCAAGCTATTGAATGGTGGGCCTTGGTTAGGTCTATAAATAGAATATGTGTTGAAATGTTCATAGAACTTCTCTTATCAATTATCTGTTTTATGCAAAACATGCTAGCGCCGACATTGCTTCACTCAATCCTTCTCTATGAAGTTTTTTATAATCCTTCTATACAATCTACTAATCGTGCTTGTAACCAAAATCCCCCTATAGTTGGAACAAATATTGTTTGTTTATTACTTTATCAACTTTATTATTTTGTTCATTACTTTATTCTTATATTAATATTTATACAATATTTACACTCTTGTCAGGCTTTTACATCTTCGTTGTTGTCAATATCTAGATTTGTTATTGTGTCTCCCATATAAAGGTACTTGTTTTTTTCTGTTTATATCCAATCCCCAGATATGTTTCTTTAAGCTTATGCGTCATGTATTGTAGATCCTCTTTTTCGCCTGGGATTATTTTCTGATCGCCTGCAAATTGTAAAGTATCCCATCCTTCAAAGGTATTCCCATCCCAGAGCATCGTAGTTTCCATTGCATTAGTGCATATTTCACATATAACTTAAAGTGGGTGATATAGGGCAGCCTTGGTCGTAACCTCTTTGTTATGTAAAAAGGTCGTGATAGTTTGTTTCCTATTTTGACAGTAGATATTGATTGACTGTATAGATTTTTCAATGCCTTTACCAGCGTTTGGTTAGTGTTTGCACTCTGAAGGACCTCCGAAAATCTGCACCAAGCTATTGAATGGTGGGCCTTGGTTAGGTCTATAAATAGAATATGTGTTGAAATGTTCATAGAACTTCTCTTATCAATTATCTGTTGTATGCAAAACATGCTAGCGCCGACATTGCTTCACTCAATCCTTCTCTATGAAGCTTTTTTATAATCCGTCTATACAATCTACTAATCGTGCTTGTAACCAAAATCCCCCTATAGTTGGAACAAATATTGTTTGTTTATTACTTTATCAACTTTATTATTTTGTTCATTACTTTATTCTTATATTAATATTTATATTGGGTCTGGGAAAAAGTTCGTGGCGTTTTTCCCGATAGATGGCATTGGTTGCCGATAACTAAAGAACAACAAGTCACAGCGACACCACCGACGGCTCGTTTTTTAGATGACCTTCCGAACGTTAGTTTGAGCGTAGAAACATTGTAATCGATGCAGTGGTTGGAAAGTTATTCGCACTTGAAAATGGAGAAGAATAATGAGAAATTTCGCTATATTCTGCAATATTATTATGATAAGGGGAAGAACGCTGCGCAGGCTTGTGATAAAATTTGTGCTGTGTACGGTGAAGGTACTTTATCGAAATCTGTTGCGCGGAAATGGTTCGCTCGCTTTCGTTCTGGAAATTTCAATGTGAAAGATGAGTCACGCTCCGGTCGTCCAATCACTGAAAAATCTGATGAAATTCTTGAAAAAGTCCAACAAGATAAGCATATCAGCAGTGTCGATATTGGTATGGAGCTAGGCATTGACCACAAAACTGTTTTGAACCATTTACACAAAGCTGGTTACAAAAAAAAGCTTGACGTATTGGTTCCTCATGAGTTGAGCGTGAAAAACATGATGGACCGAATTAACATCTGCGATGCGCTGCTAAAACGGAATGAAATCGAGCCGTTTCTGAAACGTTTAATAACCGGAGATGAAAAATGGATTACGTACGATAATCGGAAGCGTAAAAGATCGTGGATAAAGGATGGTGAGCCGTCACAAGCGTTCGCTAAGCCAACATTGACGCCAAAAAAAGTGATGCTGTGTGTATGGTGGGACTGGAGGGGAATCGTCCACTACGAGCTACTTCCAACTGGTCAGACGATTGATTCTCAACTCTACTGTGCACAACTAGAGAGATTACGCCAGGCGATTGAAAGAAAACGGCCCGAATTGATTAATAGGAAAGGTGTTGTCTTCCATCATGACAACGCCCGACCACACACTTCTTTGATGACCCGTCAAAAATTGAGAGAGTTTGGTTGGGAAGTTTTGATGCACCCACCTTACAGTCCGGATATAGCACCCTCTGACTATCATCTGTTTCGATCTCTGCAGAACTCTCTCAATGGAATTAAGTTGGTTTCAAAAGAAGCCTGTGAAAACTACTTGATTCAGTTTTTCGACCAGAAACCACAGAAGTTTTTCACCGATGGGATCATTTACCAAAAAAATGGCGAAACATTGTCGATAATAATGGAGCATATTCGGTTTAAATGAATTCGTCCACGCGCCATGCGGGGACCAGTTGAATTTTACTGAAAAAACGCCACGAACTTTTTCCCAGACCCAATATAATGCTGTTTAATAAATTCAAATACATACTAGATAAAGTACTTTTAATCTTGCCCACCTAATATCTTGTTTTTCTACAAAAATTTGTAGAAAAATCACATGCTATGGAAGACGTAATTTTCTGAGAATAAATGTACATAAGATTATGTAAGTTCCATAATGTTTTGTCAGTCTATAGTCGTTACTAAAGTATGTCGAATATTGTTTAAAGCAACCTGATGCGAAACATGTAATGGAGGACACGGCCTCCAAATCTAAATCACAGATCTTTTCGTCCTACTGATTTTTTTGCATGAATCATGCATACGTCACCGATGCATCCGGTATTTGGTATCGCTGGATTTACAATAGGCGTATTTAATATATTTAAAAAAACTGATTGTGTTTATGAGAAATTGAGTGTTCAATTTAAATTTTAAATCACGTACAGCAGCACGATTAAGTAATTAATTTTTTTATTATTAATGAATGATTATTTTACAAACAGTGTAATGATATTCTTAAATAGAATTTATAATTAAATACAATATTTGCATTGATTGTAATAATAGAGCTTTTTCTTTATGAATTTTTATCGTAGAGGTTTAATATTTTAATATTTTGGAAGATTTCAAGTTTAACTTGAATTGAACATCACATACATAAGTATGTACTTTTAGAAATAATTTCAAAGATAGGCTAAAACGCAATTCCTTTCTTCTTCGGCTGTTAAATAGTTTTTGACTATTTCTGCATTGTTGTTTGTTCTTATTTGGTTCTGTAATGTGAGCTCATTTATTTTACATATTTTCTTTGATATTGGACAAAATTATAAACAAAATGATAATTTGAAAAACGCTCTTGTTCATAAATCAATATTTAGAACCAGTTAGCAACGTAGTATGTAAAATTCACTCATGGTCGAAAGCCTAATTATACAATAACCGTAGTTTCCGATCGGCTGCAGTATCTAAGGATATTGATACTGCTACCTAATTTATTAGTGCTGGAGCTGCTACAGTTGGAGTTGCTGGTTCTAGTATTAATTCTATTTTTGGTTGCTTGATGATTGTTTATGCAAGAAATCTATCACTTTAAAAGCAATTATTTTCATATGAAATTCCTGGTTTTGTTTTGTCAGTAGCTATGAGATTGTTTTGTCTTATGATTTCTTTACCTAGTTTCTAATCCACATTACTTATGAGAAGACCTGATATTGCAAATACAGACTACTATTATTTTGTCGAGAATCTATTGCCCATGAATTTTATTTTGATGCAGTACATTACAGAATTCAGAGGAAGTCATATTTATTATAAATGTCTGTTAGTTTTTAAAAACTATTTTTACAAAAACTTTGAATATTATCTGATATGTCTGTGAGGCAATTACACCATACAATTTTAAGAATAGTTTCAATGACATGAAGCAAAAGGTTGCCTTATGTATCGAAAATGAGCGAATTCACTTTGAACATTTTTTGTACTGTTATTTTTTAGTTTATCAAATAAAACATTGTCAAAACAATGTAAGCGAATCGGTCAATAGTTATTTATACTACCAACTTAATTTAAAAATAAATTCATCACATTCTTGATTGGAAAAGATTTCAATCAGTTGGAATTACTATTGTAATAAATTTTTAAGATTTAACTTAGATTTTCTTCCAAAAACTTCTGCAAAGTGTATTGTTGCTGGAGGTTTTGCAGATACATTTTAACACCCCATTTTCACCACGAAACTTTTAGAACTAACATTGTACATTTCATTCGTTTTTGGTAGCCCCACCATTAACTCTGTTTGTGTTAAAAGTTGTGACTGCAACTGACTTTCCAAACGGAAATAGGTGTCATATTACGATAGGTATTTCACTGATATTTATGATGTATTTTTCGACAAAAAAATTAAATAGATACTAATCTCACACACTACGAACACACAACTCATTTACACTATTAAATTTCCTTTTCTACTATAAATATCGCCAATATTGTGCACTAAATTTTTATGTGAAAAAAACGACATTCCATATGCATGAAACAAATATTTATTTTTAGAAAACAAACGTTATCAATACTATTATTACAGGTTTAGGAAATCTATATAGACGGATTCCTATTATTTTCCTCGATTACATCACCTACATTATATAGTATCTATTTTTTTCATATTTAAAATTATGAGATCTACTTGAAACATATGTTAAATGCGAGAAAGTGTCATAAATTAATAATATACACTACCGCACAGTATTTGAGCACCCATAGATTTAGAAGAAACGATTAAAAGCACTAGTGAAAAAGTAAACGTATATTTATTATTTACATATATATAGCTAATTACACATCTTGGAGTAGGACCTCCTTTGTTTTTGATAACGGCAGCACATAATCGCGGCATCCTTCCAATTAGTTTTGTCAAGATGTCTAGTGTTATCCGGACCCATGCTTCTTGCAGCTTCTTCCACAAATCAGCCTCCGATGTTGGTACTTTCCGGATCTCCTGATCAAGTTCCTCTCACAATAACTCTATGGGGTTTAGATTGGAGCTTTGGCGAGACCATTCCATAACCTTGGTGGATCCATCTGCTTCCAAGTGTTTCTAATAGTCTTTGCAGTTTAGATGTATGCTTTGGGTCATTATCTTGTTGGAACACAAAATTCGGATCCAAAAGTCTTAATCCTGAAAGATTGTTCATTGTTCTCTAAAATGTTTCGATACTATTCTTTCGTTGATATTCCCTGGGTCTTTACAATATCATCCACGACCATACCACCAAAACAACCCCAGATCATCACAGAACCACCGCTATATTTAACCGTAGAAACAATACATTATTCTGTAGCACATTTATCTATAGTGTTCCGAACGAAAACACGTCTTCTTGAACTGAAAATCTCGAACTATGACTCATCGGTCCACAAGACTTTTTTTCCACTGCTCAACTGTCCAATACATTCACGAGCCCAGTTTAAGCGTTTTCGTTTATTCTGTATACCCAAGAACAGTTTCATCGCAATTCGTCTGTACAAACATGGTTTGTACAAGAGACGTTTTACTGTAGTTACGCTTATTGACTTACGACGGCCTGCATTGATTTCAGCAGTAGTTTCTGGGGCTGTTTTCCGTCGATTTATTTTGCTAGTTACCGCTATTGCACGATCTTCAGCAGGAGCTGTCGCTCTGTATCTCTCACTTCGTGATTTATTCAGAACACTGTCACTTTCTCGGTATTTTTTGACGATATAGTCTACGGTGGTATTATTTAACTAACTCGTTTCACAATTTGCCGGTTGCTTTTCCCAGCTTGATGGTGCGCAAATATAAGAGCACATGTTTCTATGTTAACTCTTTTCGTTTCGGCATGTTTGACAGTCTTAACAATAGTCGCACAGGAAAATCTCAGAACGAATACAGAAACGTAACTGAGAGCAATTTCGATAATTTAATCTAAAAGTTGTACAAGGTAATTAAAGTATCTTTATTAAAAGTATCCTTAACAGAAAGACAATTACAAAAACTTCGAGAAACTTTTATTATTATAGAGGTGATAACCAATTTAATTTATTGCAGGTAATAACGTAATTTACAAAATGTTACTTATGCAGCGTTTCTGTAAATTTAATGCTTTCCCTATACCTGATCAATTTTACAAGAATGAATTTCCTAGAAGCTATGTTGTATAAATAGTTTTATAAAATATGGGTGCCCAAATACTTTTGAATGGCAGTGTGCATTTAATTATCTACAAATATTTACCCATGGCGTTCATATTTCTATGAAGGGTGATGTATACACGAATACTATTGGTATTTATCTTTATATAAAGAAAAATTGACAAACGTGTCAATGTTATTATCGCAATCTACTAGTATTTGAAATTAAATAGGTCAATTATGTATGTATGTATGACAAATCAATAATACCTAGAAGTTAATTTAATTTAATCAACTCGTAAACAAATACTACCGCTTTAGTGTTGGACTTCAAGCGTATATTTGATGTATCTAAGTACCATAATTTATTTTTAGAAACCGTATATTAATATTCGTACAGTTTTAATATGATGTCAAGACGTACGGTTTACAATGATTACATAACCATTCATGATTATAAATACATAGGCTGCTAACGGAAAAATGACTATCTATAAATCTACGAGTTTGACAATAATATGAACGAATAAAGCAAGTTAATATATGCTTATCAATTCAGAAGCAATGAAAAATAATAGTAATAAATTTTTAACGTCAGTCTACTCGACTTAGAATATGGGCTATCATGTATTAATTGAATGTATTGAAATACATTGTAAATAACTTCACTAATAATAGTTCGTTAAAATAGCACTTGATAAATACAGATTAGATAGCATGAGAATGCATAAAAATGATTCCTCTTCGTATGTATTAAAAGATAATGTATACCTACTTTTCTTGGATTCTTACGTACGAATTTTACATTAATCACTAACAACAGGAAATAAATATGCCAAAATTGGAAAATTAATTATCACAGAATGTAAAAGTAAACGTCTTTTTTCAAAATTTAAGCTTCCATTGCACTATGTTTCAAACACCTGCTTTTTCCGTGCGAAATTCAAATTTCGAAAATATTCATATAGCTTTGTTTTTTTTTGCGAACCAGTTACTAATACTCCAATTCAAACAAATTGATATTTTTTTTTGAAAAATACAAAATACTGTTTCACAGCGCGCACTTTTTTATCGAAAATTTGAGCATTTATTGTGAAAAATGTGTAAAAATTTTATAAAAAGTTTGTAATGGAGAATAATCTGTCATTTGTTTCATAAATTCTTGAAAATTTTTAAAATTTTTTTTGAATAATTTAATTTATAACCTTTAATCAAATGGGTTTTTGTCAAAAGTTTAATTTCATGTAAGCTTTTAAAAAAATGTTAACGTTTAGCAAACCAAATGTAAACATATTTGAATACAATGCATTGTTTATTTGTATTCTCTTAGATAACTAAGTGTTAAATACCGAAGCAATTGATCAAAAATTCCAAACAGATGTGGTATAAGTGGCGAACTACTAGATGGAAACACCATAGCAGAACAAGGGGCGTCATTTATGCCCGATCTTTTAGTGACGCCACTAAAGCAGAAAATGTGCTAGTGGCGTCACTAAATACGAGTAGATACAAATACGTACAAATAGATAATGACAGAGTGTAAAAAATGGAAAATGGCCAGAGGGAATAGAATAACAAGATTGAAATTGTTGGTCAGATTATACAAACAGACTTAAATGCTCTGCAAACTAAAGCAGATCATAAATTCGAGACTATCCGGAAAAATATAGTGTTAAGGAGCAAGTATAGAATGGTACAGCAATTGTTGAAGAACACATAAACAAAAGTATAGACTGTTCAAGGACACATGGAAAATGTTACAGAACATATGAAAAAATATGTGGGAACCTTTCAGGACCAACCACATACAAAGTAGACTGGATAGTTATTATTACGTCTTAAGGTCTTTGGCTATTAGTAGTCTCTTAAAAACTAGAACACAAACTATAAAAAGCCTTCCCTGATAGTAGACCATCTCGGATTTGATTCCGAAACCTTTGATAAACCGGTAATTCATCACCCAGTTAGTGAAAAATCTTACAGCAGACTTTTGTCGTGAGCTCTGTACTATTTATTGGCAAAATATGATGAACAAAGGTGTAATATGTTAAATAATGAAAAAATGCACATGTATACAGAAGAAAGTGGCAAGTCAAATAGGATAACCATTCACTTTAGATTTCAGATTTGACTCCAAGCCACGTTTAAGAACTGGTTTGCGTTTCAGCGCGTCGACTAATACGAAGAGCTTGAAAATGTTGACTTCATTTCCAGGCTATCGTTTTGCAAAGGGCTGTTTTAAAATTAATTAAACATTCTCTTAAACGAGAAAAGAACCACCACGAAAAATCTTCCCGGACTACAAACTATCGGATTCGATCTCGAGATCTCCGGCTTAATAAGCCAATAATTTACCTCTGCGTTGATAAAAAATCTTAGTGCAGCAGACTTTTGTCATAAACTCTGTTCTCTTTATGGGCAACATATGATGAGCGAAGGGTGTCATGTGTCTAATAATGCAAAAACGCACATTCTTACTGAAGAAAGCGGCAATTCGAATAGAATATACATCCCTTTGATTTGCGTTACAGATCGAAGAGCTTGAATATGCAGACTTCATCCCCTTCGACTGACACGAAGAACGTGAAGATGTTGACTGCATTTCCAGGCGGTCATTTTGCAAAGTACGTTTCAAAATTTAATTAAACAGTATAACTCATGCTTTCATTAGCCGATTAAGCTTTTAAAGACTAAATGCAGTAACAAATCCAGCAAGTAACTGAACCTAAAAGAACGCAGTATTTTATGTACGGAAGGTCGTATTGGAGATAAAATACAAACACCAACGTTTGATGATAAAATCCCATGGCCCACGTACGTCAAGCTATTTAAAACTGCTTTAATTAACGTCATTAGGAAAAGCTTTGAATATCCTACGAACGATATACGACTCTAATCTCCCAGCTAAAAGTTCATTATGGAGACCGACATCTATGAATTGCCTGGAAGCAATTAAGAGAACCAGTGACGTGGTGTATTGAACGTAGAGCTCGGGGTAAGATGAAAGTTGACGACCGCTAACGTCTTACAATGAAGCTGAGACGCATGTCTGATCAGGACGATTAATGAGAATAACTTGACGCTGCACGAGAAATGCCAAACAGAAAAACTTGAAAGAATATGACCGTTAAATACGAGGGAGCGTTTTTATATTCGCGGAATGAGCGGGTTGTAGAGGGGTGAGTAGGCGCATTGGCGGCGTGGCCTGTGCAGCGACGTATAAATACGAAGTTTCATTGTTATTAGACAGTTAGTCTTTGAGCCATCGTCAACCAAGTAACATAATCAGGAGTGAAAAGTGAAATATAATATAATATAAATCGAATATCGTGCCGTTATAAAGTTCCTTACCAGGCAAGGAAAATCAGTCGCGACCATAATGAATGAGATGTCATTGGTTTACGGCGACTCTTGTCCGGGAAAAACCATGGTGTACAAGTGGCATAGTTTATTTAAACAAGGAAGGGAATCCCTTGAAGACGACCCGAGGCCGGGCAGGAGCATTGAGGTGATCACGCCAGCACTTATCCAAAAAGTTGAACAAATTGCACTCGAAGATGCTCGACTAAAGAAGAAACAACTCGCAGAAATGGTTGGAGTATCCGATACAACAATTTTTAAAATCCTACACGATCATCTCAGCATGTCTAAGGTCAGCGCAAGATGGGTGCCGAGAATGCTCACGCCGCCGCAAAAACAACAGCGCGTAGAGTGTTCGCGTGCATTTTTGGACCTCTGTAATGAAGGCAAGGATGGTGTATTGAGTGGAATTGTTACTGGAGACGAAACTTGGGTTCATCAATGAACCTGAGTCCAAACAAGACTCCATGCAGTGGCATAAAAAGGGCACAGCACCTCCCAAGAAATTTAAAGTGTCACAATCAGCTAGGAAACTCATGGCAACGGTATTTTGGGACTCGGAAGGAATATTGTTGATTGATTATAAAGATAAAGGTGTTTCTATAACCGGAGAATATTACGCTTCAATATTAGAGCGGCTAAAAGAAGCCATTAAAGAGAAAAGACGGGGAAAATTGACTAAAGGTGTTCTGCTTTTGCACGACAACGCGCCCGTCCACAAGAGCCGCGTTGCGTTAGCTACCCTGCATAAGGTGCGCTTCGAAATTGTGAATCACCCACCCTACAGCCCAGACCTGGCCCCGAGTGATTATTACCTATTTCCGAAAATGAAAAAAGAGCTGCGGGGTAAAAAATTTACTGCCGATGATGAAGTCATTTTTTTATGAGGGTATAAATAAATTAATTGAAAGATGTGAAAAATGTATTCGTCTTGCGAATATAAAAACGCTCCCTCGTATTGATAAGACAAAAAAAATGAGTTCAAATATTTTTCATCATTTTGAAGCAGAAAATAAAACGGCAAAAACAAAGCACTGTGATAAATCTCCAAAAAAATAGACCTTAAACGTTTAATACCACTAAAAGACTTATACTTGAATAAAATTTAAAAACATTAAATTTAACTATATATGTATGTATGTATGTAATTACATTCAAGTCGTGCAAATAAAAGGATAAAATTCATTAAATATTAAAATCTATTATAGATATTGTAATATTAGGATTAATTTACGTTAAAAACACAATTTTGCATATGTTTTATTACCATCGGCATGTGCTTAACAGCATAATAATTGGTACATCTCCATTATTTTTTAATTAGACAAATAAAGAAGCAAATTCATTCATTTTTAAACGGTATATATTTCTAATAGATTAAAAGCGTAAAAAAGTTATGAATATTTAAATGCTCTTAAAACCATGCTTCTTCAAGGCATTATAATTATAACCTACAAAACGATTGAGTTTATAAATGTAATGTTTAGTATGTAATAAAGCATTAAAGTGTACATAAAATATAGTGTTTTTCAGTTGTAATTTTGACACTGTATTGTTTTCTAATACATATTTAAACGCGCTGGATAGAACAACATATTAATTTAACTATAATAAGTAAAAATTAAATTAAAATGAATTTAGATTACAATGCGTGGAATGTCTTATGCATAGTGCGATATAGAGGTCGCCACTAATCAAATCTATGTACTAAAAATTAACCTCCATCTTTAGTTAACCTAAATCCAAAGTTTAAGTGCGGTACGTGTAATGTTGTAGCTACAACGAACTGTCAAAGTTGACAAGTTAGTTGAAAAATGGAGTTAAACCGAGAACATTTTCGAAGGCAATTATCTTCACAAGAATGCCTCGCCGAGTTGGTTCCCGTTATCGGCAATGAAGCACCACATCAATCAACGATTTCTCGTCGGCATGGAGAATTCAAAGGTGGACGGATCAGTTTTAGTGACGATCCAAGAGCAGTTTCACCAAAAACAGCAGTCACTAATGAAAACGTCGATGATCATCAAGGAAGATGAATATGTGCGATATCGCCAGATTGAAGCATTATTGGCGAATCAAAAGCCTTTGCACAAAGAATTGTATGCAAAAAATTAGTTTCCCGTTGGATACCGCATCTGTTAAGCGAAGAACAGAAAGCAGCTTACTCATACGAGCCAGAAAATAAAGGCCAGTCGTCTGCTTTGGTGTTCCATGATGAAGAAAAGCTGACAAAAGTCATTCGTTCTCGAAGTGTCTCCAAAAAAATGGTTGCGACATTTGTCTCGCGAAGTAGGTCATGTAGCAACAATTCGTCTACTCAACAAGATCAAAAAACTGTTACTGCCGATTGTTATACAACCATTTGTTTGCCGTAGCTTCGAAAAACCAACCTCGAACGATGAATCATCCTCCACTAAGACAATGCAAGTTCGCACACAGCATGCAATTTTTAACGTGTTGGACTATCCTCCGTACAGTCCTAACCTAAGTCCCAACGATTTGTTTACCTTTTCGAAAATCAAGAATTGACTGCGTATTCAAAGGTTCCAATCGTCAGAAGAAGCAGTTAATTTTGACTGCACCAACAAACGAGTGGAACAACTGCTTCCAGAGTTGGTTCTTGCGCATGCAAACTGCATTAATCTTCGTGGAGAATAATTTGAAAAACAATAAAGTCTTTAAAAGCTATCTACTATTTTATTCCAGTTTTATACGCAAAACTTAAAAGACAACCCACATATACATACGTAAGTTATACCAAAAATGAATAAAAAATAAAAAGATATGCGATGGATAAAAAAATATTATTATAAAAATCTATCCAATTATTAGTTCAATATCGACTTCAAATAAAGTAATACTAATTCTTCCGATTTTCCATTTGTTAATGTGTTAAACAAAAACGAATTTAACATAAGTAGATTCTTATGGACAGCAGAGAGCAATTATTAAATCAAACATCATATAATGTCCTGTCACACCATTAGAAATCATATCAAAATATTTCATTAAAATATAAAAGTCTAAAAAGGAACTTAAAAGTATTATCTCATCATCCTTAATATGCTTTAGGATTAGCACAACTCCTATTCTAGCAATGACCGTCTGTCTACACCTAGCATTGAAATCTTTTCTCTAGTGCCTTACCTTTTTGTACAGTTTAATCCACGTGAGATCTCCTTTCGAATCTGTATATTGTAAACCGAAAAACCAGACCTCCCGCAGCCCTATCGTCTTCACTACCTGATCGAAAAGTTGCTTGCCCGTGGTAGTTTGCTGGATGGCAAACTCCAACTCGGCGTCCATGGTGGTGACCCGCACATTCATCTGAAAATAATAGAAACAACAGGGTAAATATGGAAACTTTTTACATTAAAAATGTTTTCTATGTATTTTTATATTGTACATTACAACATTTATATTAAAATGCTCAAACTAATTAATTCCATTTCAATAACAACGACAATTAAATTGCTTCAAATCTGCAATGGTGTTATTTAGCAATATCGGAATTTGGACCTCTGATAAGTATTTGTTCTTGCTCTTTTTCTTCAATTATTTGGAAGTGTTTATTGATCAACGGTTGGAACTGAATCGTTGCAACAAATTTATATATTTTCTTGTTCTAATTCTGTTTGAAATTTTGACATTGTCTATATCCAAGCTGATATTAAGCTAGCAGGCTACTGCGAATTTAAAACACAAACTAATTTTTTGCAATCTGCAGGGCAAAAATCGTTTTTAGCAAAAAAAAGCAGCAAATTATGAACCCGGTTTCGTAATTTGCACCTTTACTCTTTTATGGTTTTTGCTACAGTGGCCTGTTAACTTGATATCTTGTTAGCAGACCACTTTTTTTATAGACAAGATATCGCAGCAAAAAACTGTTTTTCCGAATAATTTACTGAAAATTATCCATGTTACATTTATGGTTCATTAAAAGTGTCCTAGTAACTATATAGAGGTAGAATTTATAGAGAAATTACATCATTATATTCTTAGTAACACATGTGGGTAATATGTAAGCAAAACAATGTAAATAACAAAATGAAACAGATACTTGTGTGGAGACTTGTATACATACGAGGGTAGTCCCAGAAGTACCCTACTTCAGATCGGGTACTTTGGGATAGATGGTGATTGTTTGAAAAGAATATCTATTATAAAAAATATCAACCTAATTAAGATTAAATTTTAATTAAAATTTTTTTAAATTCTACATTGTTTAGTATTTGTTTGGCTACAATCAATAGTGAATGCTCTCAGTGAATTTGTAAACATGGAAAAAATTAGTCATTGTTATATGATACAATACTTTCATTTGAAAAGCCTCAGTACAACCAAAATCAAACCGGGGATAGCTAGATTTTACTTTGCAGGAGTCTGCTTCTTTGTTTGCAACAGAGAACTGTTGGGTGGCAGAGTTTAAACGAGGTCGTACAAGCTGCTAAAACGAACATCACAGTGGTCGACCAAATGAGGTGACTACGCCAAAAATTGCGAAAAAAATCCACAAAATGGTATTGAATAACCGTCGACTGAAAATGCGGGAGCTAGCAAACGTGGCAGACATTTCGAAAACGTACATCGCATGTTGACTGAAAATTTGGACATAAGAAAGCTAGCAAGATGAATGCCGCGACAACAATAGAACAAAAACAATGTCGTGAAGATGTGTTAATAGTGTTTAGCGAAACGTCCCAGCAATAAGACAGGGTTTTTACATCGATTCATAACCATGAATGAAACAGAGGCCATCACTTCACACCTAAGACTAAGGAGAAGTTAAAACAATGGACTGAAGGAACACTATAAGCAGTGTACTGAAAGAGGAGGATCGGCTCCAAAGAAGGCAAGGTCATGGCGTCAGTTTCTTGGGATGCGTGTGGTATAATTTTCATTAACTTCAGGAAAAAATAACCAATGGCGAGAGTTATTGCAGCATATGAGTGATGATATCAAGAAAAATCGGTTTCATTTGACGAAAAAAAAGTTTTGTTTCATCGAAACAATGCACCAGCTCACACATCCCTCATCGTGAAGTTCAAAATCAATAAGTTTAAGTTTGAATTGCTTTCTCATGCACTGTATTCGCAAGGCTCCTTATTTGTTTCCGAAAAAAAAATGGCTCAGTGGTAAAAGCTTTACCAACAATGAAGAGGTGGATCAGTGGCTATTTTGACGAGCTCATCGATTTTCACTATAAGCAGGATATCGAAGCCATTGAACATCGCTGGTAAAAGTGTATCGAGTTTAAAGAAGACTATGTAAAGAACGAAAGATATTTTTCCCCAAATTTTTTGTGTTTTCTTTGTTATCTCAGTTATTTTCGGTAGTACTCTCGTATGTGACTGCAGCTTCAACCACTTTAATCATTAGCGAATTCTCAGTACCTAGTTGATCGAAACTGAAGTCACACATAAATGATTTTTAGTCTCCAACTTTTAAGGTTAATTTTACTACAGAGTAACAATCGAAGGTAATGTAAATTTTAAAAAATTACGAAAATATAACTGGAATATTTCCAGAGAGTTACTACTGTGGGCAAAAAATAGTAAGACTTTTAAATTTAAATTTCGCGCGAAAACCCATTCGTCGAAATATTTTTTTTCTAGGTTGGTATGACTGTCAGTGACATCTGTGCCAAATGTCACATCAAAATAATCATTAGTGTTTAGTATACGCTTGTCTTTCTGAAGTACAAAAAGTGCGTTCGGCGATTTTTACAATGAGTGAAATTATTCAACAAAGAAGTTCCATTAAATTTTGTGTACAGAATCAAATTTCTGGTGGCGAAACGTTCAGAATGTTGCAAAAGGCCTTCGGTGATAATTGTTTGTCGCGAGCAAGTGTTTTTGATTGGAACAAATTATTCAAAGAGGGTCGAGAACGCGTTGATGACGAACCACGTCCAGGACGGTCATCAACATCAATTGATGATCAACACGTCAATAGAATCAAGGAATTGGTGCTTGAGAATCGACGATTAATAGTCAGAGACCTTACTGGCATCGTTGGAATATCGGAAGGATCAGTGAAAACCATTCAAAGAGGGTCGAGAACGCGTTGATGACGAACCATGTCCAGGACGGCCATCAATATTATCTGATGATCAACACGTCAATAGAATCAAGGAATTGGTGCTTGAGAATTGACGATTAACAGTCAGAGATCTTACTGGCATCGTTGAAATATCGGAAGGATCAGTGAAAACTATTTTGAAAGATCATTTGGTCCTAAAAAAAGTGAAAGCACGATTTGTTCCAAAACCACTCAATTTTTTCGAAAAACAGCGTCGCGTTGACGTCTGTGAAACAATGCTTTCCGACTATCAAGACAAAATGAAAGCCGACATAACTGGAGATGAGACTTGGATCTACGCTTATGACCCGGAAACAGACGATCAATCGGCCGAATATCGTATCAAAGGTGAGCCGAAGCCCAAAAAACCACGTCAAAGCAAGTCAAAAATCAAGCTTATGTTGACAGTTTTCTTCGATTATCGAGGTGTGGTGCACTCCGAATTCCTTCCAACCGGCCAAACTGTCAACAAAGAATACTATTTGAGTATTATGCGCCGTTTGTGCAATGCTATTCGTAAAAAGAGGCCAGAATTATGGGCCGACAACTCTTGGTTTTTGCACCACGATAATGCACCGTCGCATACTGCATTAATTCTTCGTGAGTTTTTCGCCAAATTTTCAACCAATATCGTGCCGCAACCACCGTATTCGCCTGATTTAGCTCCGTGTGACTTCTGGCTATTCAGCAAACTCAAACGACCGCTCCGGGGAAACCGTTTTGAGTCAATTGAAGACATTAAACGTGAATCGCTACGCGCATTGAAGGCTATTCCTGAAATTGACTTTAACAACTGTTGCGAGAATTGGAAGAAACGTTGGCACAAGTGTATTGGGGCCAGGGGGATTACTTTGAGGGGGACAAAATAGATTTGAAGGAATAAATTAAGAATTTAAAAATTATGAACGAAGTCTTACTATTTTTTGCCCACAGTAGTATATACATACATAGCATGACAAATCATAGTCATTAGAAGAACGCAAAAGAATTTACATTCAATGTGGTGACTAATTAAATTGTAATTAAAATTACAAATATAATATTTCATGCTGCATGATAAGAAAGGAGTGACTCATTTAAAACAGACGATACTTCAAAAATTTACAATTTTAGAAGCGCGTTCCAACGAAAGGAAAAATACGTACAAACTCGTCGAAATAAATAAAAATTTTCTTTGCAAATTTGAAAGTAATTCTTTCGCTAAATCTCAACTGCACGATATATAAGAAATCTATCTACCATATATCATTCTTACACTTGCATATATGTAAAGTGAAGTAAGGTATATTTATAGTATGCAAACATGAATTTCATTCAAACTTCGCAAACTTTCACAAAAGGTGGGTAATAATTAATATTCTGATCGGATGGAAACATAAATCTTGGACGATATCTACCTAGAAAAGCGCAAAAATTTAAATGACAAATGAGTTGCTTGATGTATGCAAAATACATGTCAAATGAGTATACATACGTGGAATGTTGAAATTTTCCTTCACATGGAAACTAAACATAAACGTATGTAACTGAATTCTAATTACCCTAATAGCTATTGAGAAAGGGACCCTTATTTAATAAGAATTTTCAAGACAGCTTTTTCAAAATAAAAAAACCCGCGTGAAACGAAATGTTTATATAACCTGTATAAAGTATAAACGCTAATTTATCTAAAAACATCTCTGAAAAAACTTTAATTATATTATATTTTCTATTGAGAAAAATTCCAACGAAAAAAGACCTAAGTATCTGGCAACAAGCGTGATACATAAAAATAACACAAAACCAGTCATGCCAGATCACTAACATCGCATTAATAGGAACTGTAATAGATATTCTATCCGACAATAGATATAAATATACTGTTATGAAATATATGTACATATGTCAAGACAACTGAACGACTATAGGTCATCTATGGGGAACTCAAATAACAAGAAAGAGACGACTTCGACTCCGAGATAATAAGATTTATTATCTGTATTTTATTTTCAAACAAAACTATCAATTTCTAAGTTGTTAGTTCTTTTTACTGACCAATAACTAATTCACTGTACTGTATATGTGTATACATAATTTTACATTAAGAATATTTGTTCAATTTATACGTATGTATATCTTTATATCTATTATGTTCAGAAAATATTTTCGCGAAAAATATTTGAAAATGAGTATCCTAAAACATGAAAAACTAGCCCACGTGCTTAATTAAATTTCTGCTTAAAGTCTCGAATTACAGATTTTACTAACTCGACTTAACAGAATCTAGATATAAATAAATCGTAATAAAGTTTTAACAGTAGAAAATGAATATTTGTACCTGCATATTTGCACTTACAATAATACCATACCTTCTGTATATATTCAGACTGTATGAGATCAAAATTATTACGTTTGCAATCTTTTAACCTTGAAGTTGCGTAATTGACAAGTAAACGGACGCACATAGATACAATCAGTCCCGATGAGAAAGTACAAAATATTCTACTCATAAAAAATGAAGATGGTGTACTAATAAAAAAAGTAAATATTAAAATTGGTTTAAGCGTAAAGAAATTAGGATAAAGTGAATAAAATTAAATATCTAGTAGAAAGTGGTTTTAAGAACAAAATACCTGAAAAATGATTCCAAAAATATTTTTATTATTTTAAGCTTGAAAAAAAAAATAATTTTGATAACATTGCTTAAACCCCTTATAATTTACATAAAATATAGAATGCTTGACACTCTGCTAATATACTACACTAACTTTGGTACGATTTCAACGTTTTTACAACTCTTTTAATATTTAATAAACCATACAAACTCAGGGTTCCTCATTTTATTGTTAATATATATATAAAATCACAATTTAAATTTTAAATTTAATATAATTACAATATTTTAATTTTAACATTCGTATTTTTAAATCAAATTTTGATTTTTATGCAGCTCTGTCTCTGAAAATACATATTATACATATTAAAAAACTATATTTTTTTTAATTTTATTACAAAAATTTCCATCTTACAACTTTTCTTTAGATAACACAGGGTAACAAAATGAAAAAAAAAATTTGGTGCCGGAAATCTAACATCTGATTTTAGATGTTTTTAATGTGCTGATTCCAAAAATGCCACCAGATTTTTTCTATCAGCTCTAGTTTTTGAGATACAGGTTACAGGTTAATTGATATTTTTTTCTGATAAAAGACAACAATTAAAGAGATAAATATGTACTTAATCGTCAAAACAGAAATGGTTATACAAAATATCCTTGTTTTTTGTGCCTTTGGGACAGCGGAGATAAAAACGAGCACTGGGTTAAAAAAAAATGGCCTTCAAGAGATGTCATGATTCAAGGAAAACAAAACGTGATCAACGAACCTTTGGTTGCAAGAGAAAAATCTTACTTCCGCCCTTGCATATCAAGCTAGGCTTAATGAAGCAATTTGCGAAGGCTTTAAATCGAGATGGAAATTGTTTTGGGTATTTATCACGTAAATTTCCTGGTATTAGCACGGAAAAACTAAAAGCTGGTATATTTGATGGTCCTCAAATAAGGCAACTTGTTAAAGATCCATAATTCACCACATCAATGAACGAGACTGAATCTAACGCTTGGTGTTCATTTGTTCAAGTAGTACAAAATTTTCTTGGCAATCATAAAGCAGAGAATTACGTAGAATTAGTGGAAACTATGCTTTCAAATTTTAATATTCTCGGCTGTAACATGAGTATAAAAGTTCACTACCTCCACAGTCACCTAGATCGTTTTCCAGAAAACTTAGGTGATTGTAGTGAAGAACAGGGGGAAAGATTCCATCAGGATATTAAAACTATGGAAGATCGTTATCAAGGACGATGGGATAGCCACATGATGGCGGACTACTGCTGGAGCCTTCAGCGAGACTGCCCTAGTAAACTCCATTCTAGAAAGTCGTATAAAAGAAAATTTTTATGTGATTAGTGACTAATGTAATTATGTAAATTAAGTTTTTGCAATAAATACTTAAATCCATGTGTCTTTGTTTTTTTAACTGTCAATAGTAATATTATATATTATAACAGTTATAACGTAAAATTTATACACAATTTTTTTAAAAAATCTCAAAAACTAGATCTGATAGATCAAATCTGAGAACTTTTTTACATTTTGCATCCAAAAATTACCCAGGAACAGTTAAAAAATCGCAGGCACCAAAATGTGTGTTGGCCTGTGTAATTTATCTTGTAGAATTTAGTACATCCTTCTTTTAATTTTATTTAACGAATATTATATATTATAATAATTAAGGGGGAAATATTAGGTGCTCTTTATGATTAGCAATCAGTGACGTTTGTACTAGGTTACCAAATGCTTATATATACATAGGTCTTAACAAAGTCAGATGTCAACTGTCCAAAATAGTAAAAGGGAATAATAAACAAGATTATATTGGACGTTAAGATGACAGAATGGAAAATAACAATAGAATTAATGATATTCAGAGCTGCTATCGTAATAACAGTAAAAATACTGGTAATTGCTAAACGTGGTTAGATATTTTAAGAAAGTTATATTTGTTTTTCTGAAAGTTACGTTGACGGCTTACAGCGATTTTTATCGTAAATAGCCCAGGGCAACATGAATATGACGTAGACTACGATTTAGAGAATTTTAGTTTCTTCAATTCGCTGCCTTGCTTTGTTATTTTTCCCTGTGAAATTAGTTCCATTTTACACAGACGTATCAAAGTATATTTCGCGCTAGTTGTTACGTACTGGTTTTGTAGGCATCATATACATTTTATTATAAATTTATTAAAAATCCATTTAAAGCCCTATTAATTATTTTTTCAAAATTTTGTATTAGTAATAATTGCTACTTCATATACCCTAAGTTATTGCGTACCTAGAAGATTTTATGCTAGATGTTAGTAATTGTTTTTAATCTGAACATAATATCTATACTTTGATACTTCATTTTGGCAGAGAAATACAGAAGCGTACTTTTTAATCATTTCATTCAACAACTTCTTAATGTAAATGTTTATTATGATGTATCTGGTCAACACAAACTGCAAATTGTGATTTTGAGAACAAACAATTACATGTACAACAGAAAATCTGTTTATTTTGTAAAATAAAGGAAATGTTGATGAAATTCAGCTCATGTTGAACGAAGTGCAAAACGATCTTTATGAAAATACTACCCGCACGTAATTTTAATAAAAATATATAACTCAACTCCCAATTAAGAACATTGGGTTATTGACGGGTTTATTGGTCATGATTCAAAGTTCTGTATCTTCCTGATGTTGAACTTAAATATTTAAATTATATTTAATTTTGATTTTAACTTTTACACAGATTAACCCAGGTTCTATTTATCGGGATATGTTAAAAGACTGTAAAGTTTAGATGACTAAAAACTCCCATAACTTTATCAAAGCTTAGTTACATCCAGTTAAAATTGACGTACAGGTGGCAATATCATAATGGATAATTAATTATGTGCCCTATATTTTCCCAAGTAACAATTGCAGCAGAAAGAGATTATTTTGCAAGAAGAATATTTCCAACACCTCATATTACTCGGGCTTTGGAATTTTATTGTGATCATATATAAATCAAAGTTTTTATCCTCCTCGATCACCAGATCTAACACCTCCAGACTATTAATTTGGTCGAATAATAAAGAAGATTTATAAAAATCGATTTCATAACCATGACGATTTTAATTAAACCTTAACAATACGAGATTCACGACGACCACAGAAGAACTTTACAATGTTTCCGAGAATGTGAAATGAATTAATTTATGTTTGCAACAAAATTATTGATATTTCGAATATTGATATAAATAATGACAAATAGTCTATGTTCTCGAAATTTTAATAAATATTATTTTTTATATTATATAATTTTTGCATCTGACATGAAGTCTATACGAAAATATTCAATATATTTTGGTATTAGAAAATGAATTAAAACGTCACTGGAAGTAATTACAATATTAGCAATTTATTTAAAAATTAGACCATTTTTTAAGTACAACACTCCATCATTTTGATATACTTGTCATGAGTATATCTACCATTTTAAGTTGAATTTAATACAAAAAAATGTAGTGTTAACTAGGCAATTGGACAATATAAAGGAATATTTTTAGTTAAGTGTAGACAATATGGGGTTACGTTACGATTATTTTTTTGTACGTGCTTTGCTAAACTAGATTTTTCAGTTCAATTAAATTTAATATGTGCCATATTTTGCGAGTATATCGAAAGTTTTATCTGATCTATGTATTGTTTATTGCAATCGAAAAGTTTTATTTCGTAAATCTGATTTAACTCGCGTTTGTCTTTGTCCTATTATGGAAAGGGGTTTTATTTAACTTAAAATCTTTTTAATTGTGTTAGCGATAATTCTCGACATCGGGCAACACGAAACGGGAAGTTAGCAAATTGGTTTTTTGCTTTTAACTGTGTCGGTACTTTTTTTCATGTTCTTTCAATTTGCCAGCAATTTCGATTTATATATATTATTGGTATAATTAATTTAATTGAACTATTATTTCATGCTAATAAACTTATTCATAAGGATTGAGATAAATTTTACGTTTTTTTAATAGTAACGAGCAAATACGGGTACGAACAAGTCAACTTTAACACAAATATATATGTTCATATTTCTTTACACAGTAACATCTATTAATTTTGAAAAAGAAAAAGAAAATTATGGTACCAAGAAAGGTAGTTTATAATATTAAATCTGAATAAGTGATAGACTTAAGAATACACATGAAAGTAATACATATTGGATAACAAAAATCTAGAAAATCAAATAATTTATAGTATAAAAAAGACTAAAAGCATTTTAAAAATATAAAAGAATAAATACAACTTTAGCATAATTAATTTTTAAAACTAGATAGACTATATGATTTACTATAATCACGTGCTTAACTGTTCCTTTTATTAATGATTTATTTTTTATTATGCAAAATTATTACAATTTCTTATTGTATATCTATTATTTTGTAGATACAGAAAGAAATCTATTAGTCATTTTTAACGTGAGCAGGACAAAAGGTAAATGTCTCGTAAACCAGTCTTTTGGATAGGGATACGAAGTCATACACTTAAACCTTAAAGCCAATGTAACAGCGTCCACTTGAACTTCAAACACACATATTTTTCTTTATACTTGTTTTTCAGGTTAAAAAACCTCTTTTTTATTTACTTACTTCTGGTATATTTCTTATTAAAAATAATGTAAATTCTAAGTATAAAACATTGTAGAATATTTTTTAAATTATTTAATTATACTATGTTCTTTAAACCAACATCTATAAAAAAATAAATATATATAGCGTACCGTCTTTCCGGAAACCATCTTTAGTCCTTCAATTTACAATAGGATTGTTTAAGGAAAAAAAATGATCCCTTTTTTGAATTAAAAAAAAAAGCACTTCCACTCGACACGAATACCACTAAGCCAACTGAATATTCAACGGTCACAAACCAACTGAAACTGACCAATGAGCGTTCGCAAGCAACAGGTGCGGTAACCCTACAACAACGACACCTGTTACCGACATTCGACAACGATTCCCGGCAATTGTCTAATGTCAAGCTCTACCGATTCTAAATAATGGACGACTATGGATGTGTCCTCAATTCGATTTAAAAGCAGACAATACAATATCTAAATACACAATCTTTTGTTTTAAAACCATTTATTATAGAAAATTAATTGCATCAGTAAAACCTGATGCGAATTCCAAGAAAAAAATGAGAGAATAAAGCAACCATTAATGATAACAGTATCGTTACAAATATAAATACTAATAAAGCTTCGAATTATTCCTTTTAATAGATTTCTTCGACTTACAGTGTTACATACAAGGTGATGAAAAACAAATACAAGTACCCTTTTATATTACCCGTAAATGTCCCTATTTTAACAAGGGATACTTTGTAGTAATCAGGATAATAAGAATTTTATACTAGATACCGATAATTATCGCCAACACAATTGAGAAGATATTCAGTTAAATAAAACCCTTTTCCACAGTAGGACAAAGACAAACAAAGTCGAGATAAATCAGATTTATGAAATAAAACGCCTAGATTGCAATAAACAATGCATAGATCAGACAAAACGTTCGATAGGAATCTGGTATAAAGAAAATATGGCGCACATTAAGTTTAATGGAGCTGAAAAATCTAGTTTAGCAAAGCACGTGCTAAAAAATAATCATAATGTAACCGCAGATTGTCTACATTTAACCAAAAATGTAAATAATCATCGTGATTTCTTAAATAGCTGTGAAAGCACGCAAATCTCGAAAAACAAAAACCATATGTTAAACACCGATAAGGGTCCAGTAACATATTCTTATCTGTTTGAATTCCTGGAAAAGAAAAATACCACTGTTAAAAAAGGATCGCATGTGTAAGCGGAAGATGAGTGATTAGTTTTAAGACTAGAATAAATTTTAAAGTGTGTTTGGCTTTTGACGGTTAAAGTCTGGTACGGATTTGTTTCTGTGCGAATTTTACCTCATAACTGAATTAAACAATTTTATGACTTATCTGATTAAATGTTGGAATCTATAAGATAACTCAAACAAGTGAAGAACAATAAGCATAAACCTTCTATTATAATAAGATTTAGCATTCGTCTAGAATCTATCCGAGTAAGTTGTAATACGAGTATTCATGAACAAACATACAAAATGCCAAAAAAAAGGAGTTGAGTGCAGAATTCGTAATGCTAAATATAACATTACACAAAGAAAAATCGTCACTGTCGACAATAGCGCAAAAATTAAAATTAACAAATGCAGTGCAAGGTACAATAAAAAGGTACATAATAATAAGTGTAATGCAACCAAAAAAAAAAACGTGTCGAAAGGCCAAAGATGACCACTAGAAAAAAGGATTTGCAGCTGAAATTGTTATCTAAACGGAATAGACTGTTAACAGCTCCACATCTTCGCCTAGAATTAAATAAAAGAGTCGTGAAAATTCGGTGTCGCTGACTACCGTAAAAAGACGTTTATCAAAGACAGGACTAAAAGGGCGATTTGCTGTTCGTAAATCATTGCTATGCTCGCAAAATTATAAGAAACGATTACAATGAGCCAATAAGCACCAACATTGGGATGTGGAAATGTGGAAGTGGGTTCTGTGGACGGACGAATCCAAGTTGCATGTGTTTGGAAGTAATCGGAGCAATTTTCTTTGCAGACGAGTTGGCGAAAGGACGATTCCAGAATGTGCTGTGCCAACAGTTAAACACGGTGGGGGTTAAGTTCTTGTTTGGAGATCATTTTCTTTTAATGGTGTTGGAGATTTGCATAGAATTGATGGAATTTTAAGAAAAGGGTATTTGAAAATTTTAAAGGAACACGCAATTCCGTCCGGAACTAAATTTATATAAATATATAAAGATTTTTATTTCCAACAAGATAATGACCCCTAACGTAATGCTAAACTTTGTAAGGACTATGTGAAACAAAGAGAAGACGAAGGACTTCTTATGAATATGGTTTGGCCGACAGAATCACCCGATATGATCCTATAGAGTTGCTGTGGGATAAGCTAAACAGAAAAGTGTGAGAGCACTGTCCAAAATCGTAACAGCTGTGGGAACACCTTATAAATGCCAATATTCCAGTTGAAACTTTTCAAAAACTTGTGTTGAGACTGCCCAAAATTTGTAAAGAAGTCATTAAGTGGCAATTTTTCTTCATAGAACTAATGATATTATTTCGTTTTATGCGGATATATAGTTTATTTTTATAGTAATTATATTTTTATTCGTATGTACTTATATTGGTTTACCAAAAGTGTAACACTTTTTGTATTTTACCTATAGTGATCCTTCATTTATAGATTAACAAAATATATTTTGAAAGCCTTGTTCAATTTCTTTAATAAATTTTAAAATTCCACCAATCTATTATTTCGTTTAAAAAAAGAAAACCCGAAATGAATTAGTTTACTATGTAAATTGTGAAGGGTAACATACAGTACCTTGTCATTAAATTAGGGTTACATATAATGGCAATTCAATAGCCAGGAGTACAATGTAACACTAAAAAAATTCTGTGGAAAAATGTAATATCGATATGTTAACTACATTAGCACATAAAGTGGACATTTGAGGAAACTGCTGGCATAAAACCGCAAACCTACACGATAAATATAACAATTAAATAATACTTACATTATACGCAGAATAGTATTTCGTAATACCTCTTTCTAAGAACAAGTTATTGTTAAAACAAATATGTAAAACAAGCATCATGCCTTGAATTACTTTATTATCAAAGATTCGTAATTGTAATTGTAAGTATGCTCAACCAGTTTTATATGTTGAAATTTGAAAATAATATTAAATAATAACTGTAAGTGACAGTTCATTGCAGTAGTGTTAACAACTGTACCACTTCCTCAAACGTTTAGTTAAGTTAATGTCACTTCACTGCAGAAAAAAAAACACTTAGGAGTATATAACAAATACATTGTACTATTCAACATAAAAAAACGAAACGATAACATGATCAAAGGGAAAAATGTAAACAAAAAACAATCTCTAAGCATGCTTCAATACATCCGCTTACAGTGTTATTCCAGCCAAAACACTTCGTGATCATGTTATAAGCTGACATTTTCCCAAATCTATCTAAATGGATAGGTTATTTCGACTGCTTTCCATTTACAGCATTACCTTAAACAAGAACGTTTCTTTCTGAATTCGCAATAAAAATCGAAAGGTATTCTTACATCATTACATTATACGTACACATTCACATGTCATAATATTTTAAATACGTAATTATTAACATTATAATCTTAATATCTTGAAGAGAAAATTACAAATGTAACACTAAATGATAATGCTCTTCGGTGGGCGCCAAATTCACATTGGCAGTTTAAATTAGTTTTTGTTCTTACTTATATTGTTGGCAATAAAAATGTTTTTTAGAATTAATATCGTATTCAAATACAAAAAAATCAAGTAATACATGGCTTGGTAAAGAATGGTAGATCTATGAAAAACATCTTTTACATTAAGAGCTCAAGTTTAATGAACAATTTGCAGACATGCATCAGAATAAAGCTGTAAAACAGAATGAATAAAATTACATTCAATCTTCCTTTTTAAAGAAACGGCAAACACGAAGCAACAAGTTGAGCGGTTTTGTCGTGGTATTAATGATGAATATCTTCGATTATCAAAACCGATTATAGTTCCACGAATCATCGAATAAAGCCATTGTAAAGATAAGACATACCGCAGACACACAAACTGAACGTTTAGATCAGATTTTAGATTTCAAATTTATCATATCCAAGTCACCAATGTGGGTGTCTTAATTACTGGATTCTAACTAAGAAAGTGAAATAACGTAGATGTTCAGAGCCAATTTGTACTTTTTCGGTAGAGAATAAAGCTAACAAAATGTGGAAATTACAATCTCAAAGGGAGTAGTATTGCAACAGTTCTAAGAAGAGGAACTGTATTCCATTAGCTGCAATTTTTTGGTATTCAAATTAAATATCGACGAGCACTACAATTGACACTTGGACTGTAGTTGTTGTTAAATTCATGTTATCTTAAAGCATTTTTTAAATTATAAGTAATAATTACAAAAGATAACAGTAAATTATGATACTCCACGTTTAGCAACAAAATGTTCTATTATTGCAAGTAAGTAAAAGTTCGCTTTCAATCATCAACTGATCCTATACTTGTAATAGTAACTTTACAATTTTTTATACCCACCAATTATTCATTAGCATTCTTTGTATGATCTTTCAATGAAAATAAAGACGATGATAATGAAAGTAATACTGAATACAATACTAAACCAATCAAAGAAATATTAGATGCTTTTAATTAATTGTATGCTAGATAGCTTTCTCTTGCATTAAGCGAAGAATATTAATGAACGCCTCGAAGATAAGTTATTAAAATCAATAGTACGTACATATAGAAGATTGATTAATAGTTTCAAGAAAAGCTATTGGGCAAATACTGTTTATCCCACTGAACGTCGAGAATTCAAATACACTTTCGTAATGAGTAAACTATCTTATCAAACATCGTGAAATGACGTAAAAGTAATATGTGAAACTGGTACTTAAACTTTAATCAACATGAAGTTGACGAAATAAAAGTGCGTTTTTGCCTGTAGTTTTCTAAAGTGTGATAATGTGCAGAACATTTACTGATATGAACTTCTAGGCTTGTTATTGCTATTATGACCAGAATTTATCTGTTGCCTTTCACCTTGTGTTATTCTTCTTTAATGCAAAATAAAATTAACTTCCACGTGGAAGAAAATAATATATCATTTATATGTTATTTATTCTTTCATCTGAAAAGTCAAGAGCTTCTCAAATTTAAAAGCAAGGATTGCAAAGCAAGAATCCTACTAAGGATGAACTAGGGTCATCTGCATAGATAAAAAACATTAAGTCGTAAGAAGTTGTGAATCTCTTCGACAGAGAGATGCGATAATTGAGGTAATTTGGAATTTATAAAGTTAAAGATTTGCAATTTCAGCAGCTACTACAACATATTGGTATTAATGAACTGTACTTCTAATTCCCAGAAAAATTATATTTCTGTTCCATTCCATGTTAGAGTCTTTTATAAAAGAACTACATTAACATGCAATGGTTAGTGCATTAATACTGGTTAGATTTACAATATATTGTGAAGCCATTTCAAATAGAACCCTTCAAATTCTATTCTTCCAAAACTCCAAATTTTTAGAAGAGTGGTAACATATTTTATTATAAATTGCTTCTCTTGAATCAAACTTCGAACTTTTGATCTTTAATTGTAGCCCATTTAGTTAGTGATAACTAACTAATTTCTGTTTCTTTTTCAGACTATTTATCTGAAACGAAACACGTAAATAAAAATATTTTTAATCTGAATTTTGCAATAAAATCAATTTTGATATATTACCCTCGAAAAGGTGTGAGATCTTTAGAACAAAAAAATAGAGAAGAACGTGTGAGAGTTTCTAAAGTTGCAGGGCAAGAATCCTTCATGGAAAAAATAAACCAGGAACTAAGGATGAACTAGGGCCATCATAGATAAAAAATACATCAAGTCGTAAGCGGTAGTGGATCTGATTTTCAACAGAGAGACCCTGTAAGTGAGTTAATTTGGAATTTATAAAGCCAAAGATTATATAGAGGCTAAAATAAGCCAAGCGACTTCAGAGAGGCATGATGACTACAATAGATTTGGAAAAATCGTAATAGAATAGGTTAAAGTAATCGATATTTCTATCACTATCAGCTTTTTGGTTACGATCTTTAAAAAGTAAGCCAGGGGGTCAAATTGAAATAGGAACATCTACACAGATAGAAAATACATCAAGCCGTAAGAGGTAGTGGATCGGATATTCGACGGAAAGATACGATAAGTGAGGTATTTTGAAATATATAAAGCTAAGAGTTTAACAAAAGCCAAGAGCCTTCAGAGAGATATAAAGATTACAATAGATTTGGAAAATTCACAATGAAATAGGTTCAAGTAATGTATATATTTATATGATTACGGTCTTTAAAAAGTAATCGGAAAATTCTCATTGTATGATCTTAGTATCAGGTAAGTCCATAAGTTCGTGCGCTTTTTTCACTACCGTGGCCAAAAAAACCCTGTTATTCTAATAACAGTTGGTTTTTTGCGTGTTCTCTTAATTTTTCGTTTTTGTTTCTGAAGTATCACAGTCGAGTTATCTTAAGTACAGCAAAACGTAGTTTTTGTGACAAAAAATGGAATCATCAATCGAGTACAAGAGACATATTTTATACTTTTTGTTTAAAATGGGAAAAAAGCAACAGTTGCTGCTACAGAAGTAAACGCGGTACACGGAGAGAACACAATAAGTGTAAGGACTACTCAAAAGTGGTTTTCCAAGTTCCGAGATGGAAATTTGGAAGCTGAGGATGCACCCCGATCTCGACGTCTAGTTCAAATTGATGGGGGTCGTTTCAGGAACTAGTGGCATCAGAACAAAGTTTAAGAGTGTATATGCTGGCTGCAAGGTTAAATTCAATTCATGGAACTGTTTACAGACATCTGAAGGACCTAGACAAGGTTCCAAAGCTGGGGAAATGGGTGCCTCACATGTTGTCACTAGCAAACTTGCAACAGAGGATGAATGTGTGTTCTCAGTTGCTACAGCGTTATAAAAATGAACCTTTTTTTAATCGCATTGTTACTGGCGATAAAAAATGGGTTCTTTATAATAACCCAATTCGAAAACGGCAATGGTTAGATGCTGGAGAAACACTGGAACTTACGCCTTCACCTAAGAAAAGTTCTGCTGTCAATTTGGTGGGATATGTCAGGTATCGTCTATTTTAGACTGTTGGAGCCAAACCAGACCATTACAGCAGAATATTACTGATTCAATTTACTAATCTCAATGCAGCACTTTTAAACAACCAGCCGTCCTTGGTGAATAGATGTAAAGTTTTATTCCACCACAACAATGCGCTACTACACACTACAATAGCAACACCAAGCAAACTTCAGGAACTCAGTTGGGAGCTCATGGCACATTCAGCGTACTCTCCTGATATTGCACCGTGTGATTATCACCTTTTCCGTGGGTTGCAATCTCATCTTGGTGGAAAAAGTTTCACTACAAAAGAGGCCTTAAAAAAGGATATCGAGACGTATTTCAGCTCAAACGACAAAAGTTTTTTGAAGAGGGCATCAAACAGTTACCAAATCGTTGGGAACAGATTATAAATAATGCAGGAAAATATATTTTGGATTAAAAATCACTAAAAATTGTTTTTTTCATGTATTTTAAAATCACCTTAAAATACGCAGGAACTTGTGGACAGACCTGATATTAAAAATTATTAGTATAAGTATGTATTATATTGCAAAAACTTATATCGATCTTAAATGAAAAATTACTTCCGTGTTTATTCTTAGAACCCTTCTCTTTGTAAAAGTAAATGGTAACTACTCATAAATTCGTTACATCTGTCGTATAATTTTTATCTACTTATCTTCATTGTCTCAAAGACCTTAATTTGAATTTTTGACGATATTCTGCAACCTAAGTATTTATAATTCAATGTAATTTATGTGCTGGTACGAAAGTGTATAGTATCCGTTGGTGAACATATGGTATCTTACATTGCATTACATCTTCAGAAGATGTGCACCATTATAACGCATTTAAATCTAATGTAAAGGTGACCAGGATTCATTCTTTAAACAAAACAGTAATAAAATTTTACGAGCCCATAACAATACGGTAAAATGTGTCCTGTTTCTCGTTTAATTAATTACTTAACCGACACTACTTTCCTTGTAATAATTATACGTTTTAATTAGAAACAATTTTCATTTTGTACTTTGTTTTTATTTGAAGTAAGAAAAATATGATCTTTTATAACTAAAGATATTGTCTCTATTAAGATAAAGAACTAAATCTTCCGCTTTCATTGTGTGCTAAATTTAGGAGTTTTTAATTTATATTAAAAAAATCTTTTTACAAAAAATAGTTAATTATGCAAAGGCACTAGAAATTCGGATATCCATGTCCATTCAAGGAAGGTGACAAAACACATTATACGTTATCAGATACGGCAAATTGTAAGATTTGTAGGGGACTAATGAGAAAGTTTTTACAAGAGCGTTTGTTTACATCTTTAGATATTTTGTCATTAATATTGAGGAAAGAGAATTTGAATGACTAGGGCACAATTACGGAATGTCAAAGAATCTATTCATCCTCTTCGTGTAACCGTTTGGTATGGATTTTCGGTCCGTAGTGTGCTTGGACCTTTTAAAATGAGAATGGGGAACTGGTAATAATTAATGGTAAATCCCACCACCAGACTAAACTAATTTTTATGGCTTCTGCAGGAAGATATGAACCTCGATAACATGTTCTTTCAATAAGATGGCACTACTTGTCACACTGTGAAACAGAAAATTTTTTACCAGAAAAATTTTTAAACCGTGTATTTTCTCGAAAGGTGACATTGGTTGGCCCACTAGATTGTACGGTTTAACACCATTAGACTTTCTTCTTTGAGGTTTTTTTCAAGGATAAAGAGTGCTCAATATTCGGCTGAAAAATAATGACTTAAAAATCAACACTCGTGGAGTTATAGACGAAACTAACCTGAATAATGCAATAAAAAAATCGAATTTACGAGTTCTAATAATTAAGAATTTCATTAAAAAAGTTTATGCTAGGACTTATATACACTACCGCCTATAAAAGTCTCAGCAACTATTAGAATTTTAAAAAGTCGAATTTTTTCAATATTCAATATCCTTAGTATTATTGTAAAGGCTTCTACAACAAAGTTGAGATAACAAATTAACAGAGGACGAGAACAACCGATTTCTATAACCACTACTAAACGCTGCTTAAGAGAAGCCGGTCCTTACAGTCGCGTTGAAGTAAGAACACCGTTGCTGCGTCGCGAAAATCGCCAAAAGGACTATAGTGGACCGGAAATTATAGAAATTGGACAGAAGAAAATTGGAAAAATTTTCTTTAGACTGACAACTCCAAGTTCGAAGTTTTCGATCAGAAGTTCAGAGCTTTTGTGAGACGAGCGGAGACCAAAAGGATGTCGCGTGACTGCATCATTCCCACAGTCAAACACAATAGTAGTTCTATAATGTTTTGGCGTTGTTTTGTGCGGGGACCGGCTATCTAATCAAAAGAGAACGCTGTGACATGCGATTGTGGTTAATTGGATAGAACTTGGTGTTTGCGCACGATAACGACCCCAAACATACAGCACGAATCTGTAAAGATTATCTAACGTCTCAAGCAGAAAAGAACGTTTTACAAATCATGCCCTGGCCCCCCAGATTGCGGATTTGAATCCCATCGAATTTCTGAAGAATGAGCTCGACAGACGAATATGAAAAGTCTGACTAACTTCAGAAAAGCACCTATGGCGATTTCTCCAAACTGAGTGGGACGACATTTCCGGTGAAGCTCTAACCAAACTAACAGAACGCATGCAACGAATAATCCAGAGAATATTACAAGCCAAAAGCTATTTCAATGAGCAAAAGAACGTTTGTTTTATTTTTCATTTTGTTTCTTTATGTTTTTATTTCTTACAATAAATTTTTGTTTTCTTTTGTATTACCGTTTTTATTTATGTTTGGAATAATTCACTAATTGTACTAACTTTTATGACCGGCAGTGTACTTTAACGAACACTGTATTCAGTCGATTGGCTTCAAAATAATAATAACAATATGTTGAAACATTTTCTGTAAAATTATAACTATCCTATTTATACTTTAAGACTGTATTAATCTTATCTGCATGGGAGATTGGTCGACATCAGTTCATTTGGTTATAAGATAATTAATTCATTTCATTTGCCATTTACATAATAATACTGTAATATCTATTTTTAAAATAACAAGATTAATACCAAAATATTGGATTAACGTAAAATAAATGCCATAAATATTACTTGGAATTTTTTGTGCTCTATCTTTTTTCTATATAGGCATTTATTGCATTTACTACCACCTCCTCTTAAAGGAGATAGTTGAGTGTGAATTGTGATAATGGTTTCTAAGTTATTTTAAAATTATTTTATCTTAAATCGTTATATCATTATAGATACTAAAATATCAAGTGAAAGTGTTTAAAAATCATACACATCATAAAACAATGGCAAATCAAAATACGTTCTTTGAAGTAACACAAAACAACAAACAAAATTCTCATGACATTTTTAAGAGGACTAAAAAAGGTTACGGGAATCATCAAATTTTGTGCAATTAGAAATAATAATAATAAATAAAAGATATTATAGCTGTCCTTGGAATATCATATGAAATTAAAAATATGATAATGTGGCATGTACACTATCCGCCATACATGGGACATCATATACTATCGATAGAATCGCTCTGCCTTTATACCTGGGTGTCGGTAGGGACAATTGAAGTAACAGGTGAGTGCGTTTCTGGGAAGTTTACCAATAATATCCCGATCATTATGTAAATTATATAATCATCCTTTTATGACTGGTATTCAGTATTAATAGTTTTCCTGAAAATATTTATTATAAAGGGTTTTTTTTTATATTACAAGGTTATAATAGTTCTAAGAAACAATTGATAGGAATTTGTGGTACCACACAGAATGTTGCAATCTAAGAAAAATTTAATATTCGTTTTGAATCTGTCCGAGTAAGTTGTAATACGAGTATTCGCGAACAAACATTCAAAATGCTAAAAAGGAATTGAGTGCAGAAATTCGTAGTGCTATAATAACATTATACACAGAAAAATTATCACTAGGGACAATAGCACAAAAATTAAAATTAACATATGCAGCGCAAGGTACAGTTAAAAGGTACATAACAACGGATGCAATGTAACCAAATAAACGTATCGGAAGACCAAGGATGACCACTAGATAAAAAGATTTGCGGCTAGAACTATTATCTAAACGGAATAGATTGTTTATAGCACCACAGTTTTACGCAGAATTAAGTCAAAATCGTGAAAATCCAGTGTCGCTGACTACCGTAAAAAAACGTTTATCAAAGGCGGAATTAAAAGGGGGATTTGCTGTTCGTAAATCATTGCTACGATCACGAAATCGTAAAAAAATGATTACAATGGGCCAAGGAGCACTAACATTGGAGTATGAGAATGTGGAAGTGGGTTTTGTGGATGCAAAATCCAAGTTCCAAGTGTTTGTATGTAACCGGCGCGTTTTTGTTCGCAGACGAGTTGGCGAAAGGACGATACCAGAATGTGTTGTGCCAACAGTTAAACATGGTGGAGGTTCAGTTCTTGTTTGAGGATCATTTTCTTTTAATGTTGTTAGAGATTTGCATAAAATTGATGGAATTTTAAGGAAAAGATATTTGAAAATTTTAAAGGAACATTCAATTCCATCCGGAATTAAATTGATAGGAGAAAGTATTTATTTCCAACAAGATAATGACCCCAAACATAGTGCTAAACTTTGTAAGGGCTATGTGAAACAAAAAGAAGAAGAAAGAAGAGATCTTGCAAATATGGTTTAGCCTGCACACTCGCCCGATATGATTCCTATCGAGCTGCTGTGGGATAAGCTAGACAGAAAAGTGAGAAAACACTGTCCAAAACCGCAGCAACAGCTGTGGGAACACCTTAGAAATGCTTGGAACAATATTCCAGTTGAAACTCTTTAAAAACTTGTGTTGAGACTGCCCAAAATTTGTAAAGAAGATAATAAGTGTAAAGGTGGATATTTTGACGAAACTCGCTTAAAATAAAAAGTGCCAATATTTGTTCACGGAACTAATGATATTATTTTGTTTTTATAAGTATATACATATAGTTTATTTTTATAGCAACTGCATCTGTTTTACCAAAAGTATACAATTTTTTTTGTATTTTACCTATAGTGACCCGGACATGTACACCAGTAGTGTACATGTAAAATAAAATATTCGTATTATACTTTATCGGATTTTGTAATTTGTAAGGTATTTGGAATTTTTTTTATTGATACAAGAATATTGAAAATGTAGTAAACTTGTTGCACCAACCAACTATTTCAATAAAATACTTCGCGATTTACGAGCATTTTATGAATAATCACCATTGAAATTTGCATTGCACATAAAGATTGCGATAAGAGTGAGTAAACTTTGAAGCCCCATAAAAAAAAGAAAAATATTTCGTCCGATAAATGTTACCACATACGCATATATAATTTCAGATTATTTTTCTAAATTTAACGTGCATTTGTTTCACAATATTCAAAAATGAGTCATCGTTTATGTAGGATGAAAGTAAAGTTATTCTAGAAATAAAATGCCTGGGAAACTACATCATCATAAATGTTCATGACAGAATAATAAATATGACGCTTGTATATTAATAAAATTTTTAAAAAAAAATCCAAAGTGTTATTGATGATTATCAAATTTTAGCTAAGAGGATGTTTACATCGAAGGATAGTACCCTATAAACTAAAGCAATTTGTATTTTTAGTAATTTAGTTTCTGATTTATCGTCATATATTTTTTGCATACAAAATTATACACTACTCTCAATAAAAATGCAACACATTCTATACGCAATGCGATTAATTTTACTTCTGCATCTTTCGAAATTTTCAATTTCAACAAATTAAAAGTCCGAATTTTCAATATCGGATGTGGTATATTTCAGATTTATTCAAATTTATTTCTCTACTTAAGTTTCTGTAAATGCATTCTAAAATTTAGATAAATGTAACCCAGGAACGAATGGATGTTAATGCATCTCTGAACACGGTACAGATGAGGTTAAGGCAAGCGGGTTTATACGGTAGAATTGCTCTGCGAAAACCACTACTACGAAAGCAAAACAAGATAAAACGACTAAATTGGGCTAAAGAACATAAGAATTGGACGATTGATCAGTGGAATAATGTGTTGTGGACAGACGAATCGAAGTTTGAACTTTTCGGTAGTAAAAGGCGAATATTCGTAGGAAGATCCGCAGGAGAAAGAGTACTGCCAGAATGTATTGCGACTGCCGTAAAACATGGAGGAGGTTCAGTAATGATTTGGGGGTGTTTTGGTGGAAGATCTGTAGGCGATCTCGTCAAAATTGAGGGAATCCTAAGAAAAAAAGGCTACAAGGAAATTTTAGAAAATAACGCTGTTCCTTCAGGACTAAGGATTCTTGGCGAAAACTTTGTATTTCAACAGGACAACGATCCGAAACACACTTCTAGATTGTGTGACGATTATTTGCGTCAACTAGAAGAGCAAGGGCAAATCTCTATAATGGTATGGCCAGCTCAAAGTCCTAATCTGAACCCAACAGAGCTTCTTTCGGAAAAATTGGACCGGAAGGATCGAAAACGTGCTCTATCATCCACCACTGTACTGTGGGAACAACTTCAAGAAGCCTGGGCACAAATTACAGAAGATACACTGCAAAAATTAATTGAAACGATGCCGCGGTTATGTGCCGCAATTATGAAAAATAAAGGTGGGCACATTGATGAGAGCAAAATTTAATAATAATTAATGATAAAGTTTTTATATAAGAAAAATGTAACTATTTTATGTTTATTTTACACTATTGTATTGGTACAATAAATAAATTTTCAGTACGCATTTGATAGTTTAATAATTTTGGCTAAAACTAAGGGTGGGCAAATAAATATGACCGGTAGTGTACGAACGAAGAAATAAGTGCGTGCCATCACGCTAAAATCGGTAACAAGAATACTAGTACGTATATAGACGAACACTTTAAAATTTCAGTGAATTGCCAATAGATGAATACGCGACAGAGGGAGGTATTGTTCTTTCATTATTTTTCTGCATCGAAAAGGTACGATAGCAATTCACAAAGAATCGGTAACAGAATACACAACACTCCAAGTACAGAAGACCTAGGATGGAAATTGAAAGTGAAGATAACGAAGAACAATAATTGAACCACTATCAAGTCATACTAAAGATTACGAGTAGAACGATTGAGCCCTAACTCAACTTAACCAAAAAGAAGTCGAAGTAGTTCGTTAATAACACAAGTTAAGTACCTGATGATAGGTGAATTCCTTGAAACGCGTAGTAAACAGGGTGTTATTAACATTTAAATAGTTCTTTTAACATTCATATAACACGGTTTTTTGTACTATTTAATTTATGCAGATATTGACACATTAAGATATTAATTGAAAATTAGAAATATATTTTTATTAAACCAAAAACGCTAACTTAAAGCATAACATTTTAATCTACATATTACTCAAATGCATAATAACTGCGTTACATATCTAACTAAAATATTATCTTTTCCAGTAGAATTTGAATCAAATTATAGTAAACAGTAGCAAATCATGATAACACGAAAATTTACAGTTCCTGTAATTTTAACAATGACGCGTTTTTATATGGATTTTGAAAATAGTGCATTTACTTGCTATTCGCAAATCGATTAAGAAGTGTGGACTTGCTTTGCACATAGATAAAAACTTCATATTATCATTAATAGGTATAGACATATTGAAAGAATATAGTGTATATACCAAGGCGACAAACAAAAGTTTCCGCAAGATGGGATTGAGCATCAAAATATGTAGCAAATATAATGTGTTAATAACATAATACACTAACTTGATCGAAGGTTAAAACTATTCTTCATTGTGAAATGCGTTGGAAGTAAATAAATTTAGAAAACTGTTAACTAACTCCTATCGACATTTCCGCGTGCAATTTTATACAATCATAGTACAATTCTCTATGCTACTGGCCCTTCGGAGCAGCACACAATTATAAAGGGCGAGTTGGGAATGGTAAAACTATTCAAATGTGGAGGAATACATCTCACTAGCGATTTCCATTATAAATGTCTAGTCATGGCAATCATCGATGAAAGTGCCATTGATGCGTTTAATATTATTTGCTAAAGACTAACTGAATCACTTTAAGCCAATATTAAGGCAATAGGGGTAAACCAAATATAAAGTTTCGCACAAGCATCTGCAAGTAAACTCGAACAAATGTAATTTGATGGTAACTTCTCTAAATAAATGTTGTCGACTACTTCAAGAAAATATTCAAGAAACGCGATTGCCCCAAATAAATATTAGCCGGAAAGCTTATGACACTCAACACAATGGATATTCCTACACAAGAAGCCGACGAAAATTATGTAATCGAGAAGAGCTGACAAAAACATGACCGCCTCTATTTGGTGTATTATTCAATCGTCATCGTATAAATGTCAAAAAGGTACAGCGCCATTCGTTTGCCGATAATGTTCAAAAACTACGTGCCCAATAATCTAAAAGCTACATTAACCTGCACCTAGACAACACACCTGCTCATATAACTCTAACAATGAAACTTTTTGCCAACTCTAATATATCAGGTTGTTACATATAAAATGTCCGATTTTGTAAGGAATAAAAAAAGTCTAAATTTAAAAAAATATAAATATTTATTCTGCAAAATAGTCTCCATTTACATCAACAGTTTGTTACCAACGGCCTGGAAGCTGAAAAATTCCCTTTGAAAGGAAATCTAGGTTTTGACGGCTCACATATTGCTCAAACACTGCTATTACAGATTCCCGGTCAGGGAAATCCCTATTTTTTAAGTGATTGTCTAAACTTCGGAAAAAATGAAAATCAGTTGGCGAAAGGTCAGGTGAATAAGGTGGGTGAGGGAGAATTTCGTAACAAAATTACGAAAATTTTTGGATTGTCTGTCGTGCAACATGAGGTATTGCATTATCATGAAGAAGTATGGATCCATGTCTATTGACTAGTGAGGGCTGCAAGCGGCTCAATTTTCCATGCATAGTTTCCAGTTCGGCACAATAGGACGCTGCCGTGATGGTTTCACCAGGTTGCAAAAATGAATAGTGAATAATACCCTTACTGGTCCACCATACAGTCACCATAATCTTTCGCAGGTGAAGTGATGCTCGTGCATGCTGTCTTGGTGCTTCACCTCGATCTAACCATTGTCCTGACCGTCGCCGATTATCATAAAGTATCCACTTTTCGTCACACGTTACCACTCGATGAAGAAACGATTCAACTTTCTGTCGATTAGCCAAAGAGGTAGCCACCTCTAATCGACGGAGCTTATTGGCTTCCGTTAATTGGTGCGGCACCCATCGATCGAGTTTCTTCACTTTGCCAATCGAAGAAAGGTGACGACTAATGGTGGCAATGAACACTTGAAATGTTTCTGCAAGGCTACGCACTGTTGCCGACGGATTACTTTCAACTTCTACACGCAACTCGTCGTCATTAACGGTGCTACGCGCATATCCGCGAGGCTCATTTTCCAAATCAAAATTTCCCTCGATGAATTTTTTAAACCATCGCCGTAATGTGCCTTCATTACACGTGGTTTCACCGAACGTCTGATTAATTTCTCGCGTTGCTACAGCTGCATTTAACCCTTTTTAAATTGAAAGAGGTAAATTGCCCGAATATCTCTTGCCGACAGCATTTCCATAGGCGAGACAAAGACAGGTGTATTAATCTTTCCACGAAATGGAACAGGTACACACTTCAAAATAAATACCCTTTTCTACAAATACAATAATAATTTTCACCAAAAACATACACGTCTTCACACAGGTACGATTCAGTTCAGACTGAAGGAAAAAACGGACATTACATTTGTAACAATCTGATATAACCAATGTTTTATTCATTTTATAATTTCAATTTGATACCCTGCAGACTCTTTCTCTTTCCTAGAGTCAAAAATTCGTAAATTGGTGTTCAACGAGGCTGAAATGGCGACAGCAATTTATCAGTAATTGTTCTATATGGTATTTTACGTCAAAGTATCCAATGCTTAGGTGACAGTTTAATTATATTTTAATCATAAATTAATAGTAAACACATCTGAAATAAGTAAATGCTAAGAACAATAGACTTTAAACGTATTTCAAAACATAATTTCCTAAATTAAAATGAACGTGTAGGAAATATGGTATCCAAATAAGTTGAGCTTCTAAGTAGTTCAAATTTAATTGACAATAGTTTTGTAGGTTACACTTCTCCCGATACCTTTCAGTGTTAAGCAAGAATAATCAACACTGTTTCCCCCTCCTTAGGCGAAGAGGGGTTAGTAACAAAGCCATGGAACATTTTACGAACACAAATACATACTGGTCGCTCCTATGATCGTGACAAATCGAAAAGAATGACCAATCACCACAAAAAAAATTGAACCTGTATATCATTTGTGTTTTAATATAAAACGTTATATAGCTACATATAAATTTATATTCACGGACAACATAATTCGAAATTAATTTAAAAGGATGCAATAGATAATAACAAAAGATAGTATTGAATTTAATTTCTTTCACATTCCTTTTGAATGTGGTATATCTACATACAATTTCTATTCATATAAGGAAAAATAATGTACCCCATGAAGATATTAACTGTGCAATCCTCATTAAATTTTTATTATTGTCCATAATTACACATGACATCACTATGAATTTATACAATTTCTATGTTAAATAAAAAGTTTTACTAAATCGCAAATTTGCCATTAAAATTTGCATATTTACGTACTAAAGAGTAAGATAAAAATTGTTTAGATTTTAAAAAAATATACTTACAGATTTTGGCATAATTGTGGTTTATTTAATTCCACCTGAAAAGAAAGGAGTATTAATAACATGAAATGATGTAAATTCAAAATTATTAATAATTAGGAAAGTACTAAATAAATTAAAATGACAATTAACATTTTGTATGGAATTAGTATTTGGATAAAGGCATCTTCAGTTTTTAAAAGATCAAAGGCAAAGGCAAGTGGAATGTAACAAAACAGCAAAAAAACATTTCAATAAGCAACGCCCATCTTAAAATTCTACAATGATCATTGAAGAATTTGTTGAATTCAATTATAAAATAGCTAATTAGTTACAAACTGAATAGGTTATTTAATAATAGATTGCAACAGGTCTCATTTACTTTTTACAACTCACAAAGTAAACACAAATTTGAGAAAGTAACATTTATACTTTGTGTTAAAGTAACATCTAAAAAAATATCGAAATGTCACTTATAAATATGTTAATATAATTAATTAATAACTTTGACATTCAAAATGTGTTTTTTAAAGAATTATAATACAAGTTATACTAATGTTAACTGGTAAGACGTTTGCTTTTAAAGACGCTTTCTTTATCTTGCCCTAACTAATTAAATTACTGACAGGACATAGGGATTTAGCTATTTGACACAAATGTATAATGCCAAGCTTTTGTATAAATTGAATTAGATTTAAAATATCAGTAAATATAGTGGAAATAGTTACAGAGAAAACTGAAATTTAATAATTTAAAAAATACACAGTGTTCTCTAAAGGAATAGCCGGTATAATGGCGTTTATTAAGATGCCAACTGTTAACTTATGACGTACATACCTTATTAGAAATATCCTCAATCAAAAATTAATTATCCTTATCCACCACATTAAAGTGCACTAGCACTGCTATCTACAGTTTTTAGGGCACACACCCTTGACACACGCGATAACTATACCCAAAACGTGACAAATTCACACACTGATTGCGAATGTATTTGAGATTTATCACTAAAAGCAGTAATCATGAGGTTATAAAAATAAAAGATAAATGATTTTAATGAGATGGCGCTTGCTATTCTAATGTCATCGGTTTTATAGGAATCTATATATTAGAATTAAAAATAAAAATTTTGATGCTTGTCTTGATATTTTGTAAATATAAATTCCAATATATATATATATATATATGTTCTTAGAAGTGTTTTAACTGAATTTTTCTTTACTCATATACACACATATAGAAAAAAAGATGATATTTTCTACAAAAATGCAAATCCTGCAATTAAAAAATTATCTAGTGATGTTTTAAAAGAAAATAATTTAAATATATTTATGTAAAATACAGAAAATCGTGTAATTATATTTTTCCAAAAATGTAATATATAAACTTCCTGTAATGTAAACATAAAATTTACGATACATCCATTGAAATAAAATCCCAGAAACTTCCTAAACCTAATAAATAATCACTGTGCAAAAGAAAATTTTTATATACTTGTAAATCTTGACGTACACTAGACTTTATTTCAATTATTATATCCATATTTATTTATGTACCTTCCCTTCCAAATTTTTCTATATTTGATTAGTTACTTGTAGTTTTCTCTTTACATTCTTACTTCCTTTATCTCGCAATTATTTCACATTTTTATAAATTTTCATACTCTTTCTATTGAATGGTTTTTCAAAATTTAAAAATAGTAAATACGCGTTTCCAGACTGCAACGTCTGTGACACTATTATTTCACATTCTGACGTTTCGTACACCCTTGGACAGGACATCCTCAGAGCTATTCTTGATCTTGACGTTGCTGCACAATTATCGTTAAGGTTCGTACGTCTCCTATATATCAGGTTGTTACAAATGTAATGTCCGTTTTTTCCTTCAGTCTGAACTGAATCGCACCTGTGTGAAGACGTGTATGTTTTTGGTGAAAATTATTATTATATTTGTAGAAAAGGGTATTTATTTTGAGGTGTGTACTTGTTCCATTTTTTTGGAAAGATTAATACACCTGTCCTTTTCTCGCCTATGGAAATGCTGTCGGCAAGAGATATTCGGGCAATTTACCTCTTTCAATTTAAAAAGGGATTAAATGCAGCTGCAGCAACGCGAGGAATTAATCGGACGTTCGGTGAAACCACGTGTAATGAACGCACATTACGGCGATGGTTTAAAAAATTCAGCGAGGGAAATTTTGATTTGGAAAATGAACCTCGCGGATATGCGCGTAGCACCGTTAATGACGACGAGCTGCGTGTAGAAGTTGAAAGTAATCCGTCGACAACAGTGCGTGGACTTGCAGAAACATTTCAAGTGTCCATTGCCACCATTAGTCGTCACCTTTCTTCGATTGGCAAAGCGAAGAAACTCGATCGATGGGTGCCGCACCAATTAACGGAAGCCAATAAGCTCCGTCGATTAGAGGTGGCTACCTCTTTGGCTAATCGACAGAAAGTTGAACCGTTTCTTCATCGGGTGGTAACGTGTGACGAAAAGTGGATACTTTATGATAATCGGAGACGGTCAGGACAATGGTTAGATCGAGGTGAAGCACCAAGACAGCATGCACGAGCATCACTTCACCCGCGAAAGATTATGGTGACTGTATGGTAGACCAGTAAGGGTATTATTCACTATTCATTTTTGCAACCTGGTGAAACCATCACGGCAGCGTCCTATTGTGCCGAACTGGAAACTATGCGTGGAAAATTGAGCCGCTTGCAGCCGTCCCTAGTCAATAGACATGGACCCATACTTCTTCTTTATAATGCAAGACCTCATGTTGCACGACAGACAATCCAAAAACTTTCGGAATTTGGTTACGAAATTCTCCCTCACCCACCTTAATCACCTGACCTTTCGCCAACTGATTTTCATTTTTTCCGAAGTTTAGACAATCACTTAAAAAATAGGGATTTACCTGACCGGGAGTCTGTAATAGCAGTGTTTGAGCAATATGTGAGCCGTCAAAACCTAGATTTCTTTTCAAAGGGAATTTTTCAGCTTCCAGGCCGTTAGCAACAAACTATTGATGTAAATGGAGACTATTTTACAGAATAAATATTTACATTTTTTTAAATTTAACTTTTTTTTATTCCTTATAAAATCGGACATTTCATATGTAACAACCTGATAGCTTAGCTGTCTCTTCTTTCAAGGCTTTTTCATTCATTGATTCTCTTCCCCTTTGATTGCTTTGGTAACTCATCGTTTTGAAAGTTTGTTAAAATTGAGAATAAAACAGGAATAAATATCGATGTTTCAATCGAACTAAGTAATTGAAGGAGGGTTGAAGAATGAATAAATACAATGTAAAGTTATATGTAATATTTTATTGTTGCAGGTGTTAGAAAAAAAAACAAAATAAATTCACATATAAATAGTATTATAAAAATACTCAAAGACTTTTCCTAACTGTTATCGTTAACACTAACAAAGCCTATTCAACTTTATAAAAAATTATATGGAAATCTCATGTACATTTTTATTTAAAGCAGAATTACCTGAAATGCAGTTTCACAATATCGACCCAAAAAATTTCGCAAAATCCATTCAGCATCGTGCAAAACATAATTATAATCCCTAATAAACACTAAAAATAATTAGTATCGATAACAAGAAAAACAAAAACAAAATGTAATATTATTGGTTATATTTTTAAGGTCGCTATTGCTTCAACTATAACAACTTGTCCTATTTAAAAAAAGAGAGATAAATCACTTGTTCACAGCACAAATGAGAAGCAAAAGCATAATTTAATTATGTGCAATGTATATACACAAGAAATTATCCAGCTAATGCGACAAAAAAAATGAGTAAATATAGTAAAATTGATTCTAAAACTAAACAGTTCTTTTGATAACATATAAAACGCCAAAAACTAAGCAATAAAATTCATAATATATGCCCTCCTTATATTTGTCAATATAGTTTGAAATGACAATTTTTAATTTCTCACCTCTCCAATACCAAATTACTATAGCATAATCGAGCTCGCATTGGCACAGTTTAATTTTCAATATTTTTTTTGAATTATTCTCCGATATTTGACAAATATTCATCTATATCATCACAACATCTGAATAGTGACTATCTAATAATGAAGTCATATTATTTAAAGTTTTCCTAATAAAATAGAACCAGAATTATGAATTTTAATCCTTACTTTCAGAACACAATGTATGTGTAAATAAAGTGGTGTCTATATATAATTAATCATTTATCTTAATTAAAAATATCAGCACGAAGTTTTGGTATTTCAAAAAAAGTAAAGTCGATCACAGAATTTGTATAGAATTAATTAACTATTTTACCACTGTTTCATTGCATCAACAATCTGATATATCTTGTCGCTAAACACAGTCATGATGAACACATGTGCTATTCCGGTATATATTCTTTTTTTTTTTTATAAATATTTGCAGTAACTCGACATTTTTTTACATTTACTAGAATAAATTCTTGCAAAAACTGTCAATGACATTCGGAACGTTTTTGTCGAAACCGCATATGTCCAGAATGTTGGTAGCACCGTCGGAAAAGTAAGCGTTATGAATTCCAAGACTACACGTGATAAACCTGTAAATAATATCTGGTAAATATATAGACGAAGTTGATAGAAAAATATACAAAAGTAATTATTTGTGAAAATAAAATTGGCGAACGATGAGCGTAACATTAACTTCCCTAAAGTCAAAAAAAATTCTGCATTTATGGTGTGTATGTACATGGTTTTTTTTTGTTAGAATATTAACTTATAATAAATAAGTGTATAATGATTACTGATTCACTTTAATATACAGATTGGGTACATTACATTTGTGAACATTCAGTACTGGTAAATAATACTTTTTTTTCAATAACAGATAAGGTCTACACATAAACAGCAAGATCAGGCACAGTATCCTATATGACACAAGCATTTAGAATACATTATATCACCTACTCTGGAATATTGTCAGTTATTTATCATTTTATCAAATGTTTAAATGTATCAATCATAACTCAGCGAGCATTTTTATAAACAAGATTATGGCATGCCAGTCTATTATCATATAAATGCTGTATATTTGATTCAAATATGGTCTGATGCAATAGCTAATATAATTTACTAGATCTTTTCAAAACACATGTAATACAAATACTTTCAATCCTCATACATACCGAGAGACAAAAAGAATGTTCTGTCACCCTTTACGTGTGTAAAGGGTGACAGATATTGTAATCAGTATAGTGGTAAACATTAAAGATCTAAAATATAAATATCTTGCTATCCAGGTTTTGTCTATCAAATGTTTAATTATGGCTACAAATAGTAAAAGTATAATAAAACTTAATCTGGTACATAGACCAGTTCGTTCCAGTTTCAGTGCAGTAGTTCAGCCCTGAAGATGACCCTTACGAATGGGTACGAAACGTCTTCAGATATACAAGTGACGCGGTTCCAGCCCAGAAGCCCAGAAGCAGATAGTATAATAAAACTGCTTTGTAATATATATTTCGAATTACCAAAAATTACACTTGTTTTGTTAGTTATTACTGTTAGAAAATTGAGTCAAGAGCATTCATTTGTTATAAATACAGGCCTACTATGCAAATCATGCCTGTAATTGTATTTATCTGACTATATTTAATTCTGAGTATATTGTGAGGATTGTAAATATGTACTTATATTCGTCCACCTTTTAATTTTCAATTAATATTTATATGAACCCCACCTTGTATGTGGTAGACCCATTTTCCTCATGTAATTACCAAAAGCCTCTTTCGGTTTATCCTTCTCCCTATCTTCCTTAATCAAATCTATAACATTCGGTCTAAGACCGATATGAACAAATACGTCGAACGCTTTATTTCCGTTTGCAGCCCAATCAAATGGAGCACTCCACATCGCAACACCGTGCTTAACCTCTTTAATCTTCTTATTTAGATGTCCAAATGCTGTATCTACAATTACAACGAAATTAAGTTACTTTGTATTCGATTCATTCGAAATAATCGAAAAGGTAAATAAAACCCTGCCACATCAACGTTCATATTCTGTATAAGTATTTTGACAACTAACTTGTCAGCATCAGTAAATTATTGATCACAGAATCGCACCTGGATCCGCGGTAAAACTCGCGCAGAAGAATTTGACACAACTTTTCTCGGTAACCATCAAATACACACTGAGCGGATTTGTTGGTTAAGGAGGAAAGTTGTGCGGTGTATCAACCTGCGTTAATTTCTTTATTTCAAACAAAATATACCATTTTAAATTCGCGTGAGGAAGAAACGACAAGTTTCTAAAGATTCAATTGATAGTCAGCTTTATTTACACTTATTTAACAATAGTTGTCACCGTAAAACCGAATATTCTCAGAAATGGTAATATTTCCATAATTTTAACCTTTATAACAAACAATCCATGCTTATTGTAACAAAACTGTAAGATTTTATTAATAAAATTACTTTTGTCTATTGGAACTGGATTGACAGTATTTCCATTGAAGACGGCAATCGTAACTACTTTATTCGCTTTCAAAAGGCACAAAGCAATAAAAGTAGCTGCTTCCAAACAGGTTACATTTTTTGTAGTTAAGCAGTGTTCATTCATTTTTTCACTGGCATCGATCGTTACCATAATTCGTTTGGATACTGTCCGGAGATTCGTGTATGATAATGACAGTGCTTTCTGAACAGCTGCGATCACAGGCGTGCATTTAGCGGGTTCTTGATGAGCGAAATTTGGTTTTTTGTAATCAGGATCCGCCAATAATTTTCCTTCCACATCTTCTTTTGCTTCCAGATATTTTATGAGATGAGGATCCTTAGGTCTGAAATGACAATGATAATTGTGCCAAAAATAAAATTGAAGAAAAAATGTAGTTTAATCATAAAAATTCGTTTCAGTTTGTATGAAAAATGGTAATTTCATAAGATTTTTTTAAATACAAGAGCAAAATTATAATCAGACATACTTTCCCCCTTTTTCCAAATTCTTCAAGCCTATATAGATTTCAACTGGATGGATTTTAGATGACTGAAGGATCTCACTATTGGACAATATTTCTATAACTTTTGTGTGTATAACACCAGGTTTTAAGAATCCCATTTTGTAAATTTTAGGTAAACATGAAATTAGCTCACTTAATGATAACTGTGGAATTAGTGCTGCCCATACCTGTTAGAAAATCAAAGTAAAAATAATAAGATTGACTCAAATAAAAATACGAAATAAAACTATATATATATGTACGTTCAAACGAAGGTTCTCGCGGTTACAAGTAAGGGGGCAATACACTAGATTCTCAGGCTCTCCGCGATGTTGGACAGTAATTCTCGAAAGAAACGGCGTCTCGACGTTTGAATGACATCAATAACCTTCTTCGGGAGTTGTTTCATAGTGAAGACGATGATTGAGATGTCATCAAAAAGTCGAGCCTGAGAATCTAGTATTGTCCACATATATGTGTATGTGTGTCTATGTATATATATATATATATATATATATATATATATATATATATATATATATATTGATTCATTAAGCTCCAAGAAATATGATTTTCTTAATTCTTGAAGTAAAGCAAAATTTTCTTTTATTAATTATACATATTTCATTTGATTCAAATATTTTTATTTGAAACCCACAAAATTGTCACCTGTAAAAGATTAAAGAATAGCCAAGGATGTACTTGAAAAATAATAACAAAGTCATCCTCATTATACAATACGACAATGTAAAAAAAAAAATAAATAAGAAATACAAAAAAAACTTTGTAACCAAACTGATATAAATAAAGAATGGGATATGCACAATTAAATTATTGAAAAAAAACAGTAACACATAAAAACTCTATTAACAATAATTGCATTACCATTTGTGATTTTATTAAAGCTGGAGGAATTTGATTAACATGTCTTATATTCAGTTCAGGAACAAACTGAGCAACTTTATTTTCATCATTGCAAGTTCTATATTCTCTCACTTTTTGTATATACTCAATCACTTTTAGTGCTTCAGAATTGTCCCCAGCAGCATCAATTGCCTTTTTCTCACCATAGAGAACATATTTTATTATAACTTCAATAGCTAGAAATCATTAAGTATTACTTGATATATGACAACTTTTATGCAAACCTTGATTATCTGTTTTCCGATGAATTAATTTAAAAAGATCTTTATGTTTCCATCCATGATAACTGCTTGATTCACAAATACATTTTATTAATTCCAATGAATCCTGTCGTAAATAGTAGGCAGATATTATTTTTTGAACTCCACTAGCCCACGGTTTCCTGATTTTTGATAAAAATTTTATAAAGGTAAATAAATCTTCATTACATTTACACATATTAAGTACAAGTGTGTAAAATGAATGTCGTTGGTTATTATTTGCACTCTCATGTGTTACAAAACGTGCAAGAGCAAAAAATAATGCTTCACGCCGTGGCAATAACGGTTCATTTTCAGTAGATACAAATAAATTTGTGAGAAAATCTCTATTTTCTGGTATATCTTTAAGGAGGTCAGAAGCACATGTTAAGTTTTCAATTTTATAATAATTATGAATTTCTGGATTTCCTGAGACAAAAGTGGAATTTTCGGTACTCAAATATAAAAACCGCTTCAATTTTATCTCTGGAGTTGCTTTATGGGACATTTTCCTAAAATAAACAGGTTTTTCAGGCACAAGTAATCCTATTATAACAGTGAATCATTATGCAAGCATGTCTAAGTGATTTAATTCAATTTGTGCAATTATCAAAGGTTTAATGTATATTATTTAAAAATATTTAGCTATGAGAATTTAAAATTATGTGAAAAATATACTTAATAAAATTTTACTGTACTATCAAATTGTAGATATGTGTGGAAAATTTGACGCAAGAATATAACCCAACAATCATGAACACAGTTATTTAAGAAAGGGAAATGATGGAATATACAGGTATGCCAATTGTAACGGTTCACAAAACAAGAAACTAATCTTGTTGTGTGCAGTACATAATGTTACATTTTTATTTACAAAGTATTTACACTATAAATAATTATTTTGCAATATTAACTATAGCTCCAACCTCAAAGAAATTGCTGTGACGGAATATTTTATTGCCGGGGCGATACCTTATTTTTTGATGTGGGTACCCTTATATTAAATCCATGTTTCTTTCCTATGTATTTCTATAAATACTCATTTTATTCACTTCCTCATTGATTCATTTTTAAAGACGAATTATGTCTATTTTAAAGGTAATAACATAGATAAGAAATAACTATAGATGGGCAACTCTTTCAGTATGTTTCAACTCTGATTACAGCGCCATCATGGTCTGGTGTAATGAACAAGTTATTGAAATGATAACCAGCGCCATCTATGTTATCCCTTACAACCATAGTACACTATATATTAATTTATTTTCAAATCAAAAATTAATTTGCTTACTATTTTACATACATTAATTTATATTATATAGAAGTACAACATAAATTAAGCATGTAACATAGTATGCAAATTAATTTGTGCATTTATATAAAATAGTAAAACATTCTTTGGTATATCACATTAACAAAATAAAATCAGGTAGGTATTTTCAAAAATATTTGCTGTTTTGACAATATCTTTTTCAAGCCAATATATATATATATATATATATATATATATATATATATATGTATATTATAATAATATCAACAGATTATATTTTTGACATTTATTTGTCTTCCCGAACTTTGATTTACATAAAATTTGTATTTTTTATTTCAACACAATGTTGAAAAAGCCATTATCAAATACATTTCAAATATTACTGACACAGTCTTATTTGGTATCTGTGGTAAAGAACAAGATCATGTATTTATAAAAATGTAAAGAATATATTTAATATTATACAAAAAATATTTCATGGCAAATACAATAATAGCGCATTGATGTATCTGTAATACAAAAAAATATTTAAGTAAATATCATTGACATCTTCATGTTCTTCACGTTCCTTTACATATTTTATATAATGATATGAACTTATAACAAATTATTCAAACAAATTAATTATACCTAAAGTATATAAATTTTAAACAAGTAATCTTGAGATTACAATTATTATTATAGGACAAATCTTAATGTAGATATTTTAATAATAATTAATGTAGATATTTTAAGAAGTAAGCTGTTTTAATCCAACTATTTTCTTTTGTTTATTTTTATTTCTGAGATATTTAGCATATGCAATTTTTCTAATACCACTTAATTTATTAGGTGCATTACACTGACCTTTTAAAATACTATTAGTTTGTTGTATATAAAAGGCTTGACAAATGTCAACAAAAGACTATTAAACATCAAATATGCATACTGAGTGATTGCATTGATGACGAACTAACTAATGTGGTTGTTTCTGCAGTAGCTTCAGTAAAACCTAAAATAAAGATATTATTTTTTTAATTTTTTCAAATATTGAGCTGTAAAACATACTTGGTAAATGTAATGATGGAAGGCTTCCGGCTTTTAATCCTGTCAAGGTTTTGCATGGCTCTGGAATATGGCAATCTTCAGCAAAATGAGCATCACAAATTCTGTAACTTGCGTTTACTTTGGCTGGATGCAAACCCCATAATTTTGGATTGTTTATCCTCCGCAGCCATTCATTGTACATCTATTATATAAGGAATACTTAAAGCACATAAACATTTTTCAACAATTTGAAGTGTACTTACCTCTTCATCTTTATATGATATACGATGAAACTTAATTTTATTGCTGTAATTACTGCAGCCAGGAACGCAACACTTAAACCCCATTTTTGATATTTCTGAGTTTAACTCAAAAAATCAAAGCACGTGCAACAAAATTGATGCGGCGTTAGTACTGAAAAGTACTGTTTTATAACAACAACGAACAAGCTTTAAAGGTAAGAAAAAAAAACAAAAATAACAAACACCAACAACATTTGACAATAACCAATAAATAACCCAAATAACATGCAAATGACGTATGAAGTTTAACCCAGCTTAAGAAAATAAAAACGAAAATACTGTTGTCATTTCAAGGGTTCTATAATATTCGTCCAAGCAGTGCCCTCCTAATCTGGTGTAATAAACTATAATTTTGTTTGACCTTGAGGATTAAACTTACTCGGGCCTGGGTAATAATGATTTGTAATATATTTGGCCGATAATATAGAATGCTGCTTTACCAATGATATATATTTAAACTCAAGTCAACATGTCTAGTAATAATATGAAAATATACAATCGATACAGATTGGAAAATTTTCAAGGGGAAACCATAAACTTGAACAAATTATGTCGTTTATGCATGACACAAGAAGAAGAACTTGTGCCGATCTTTGATAATGAGGAATCTATCCCGCTTACACTTAGAATTATGGCCTGTGTAGCTCTAGAGGTAAAATTTGACATTATTATTTAACGAAAAATTCATTACACATAAGGATTAGATTACTAAAAAGTATTGTGGTTTGTGTATTTAGGTTTGTGAAGGCGATGGCTTGCCAGACAAAATATGTTATTCTTGTCAAAACCAATTGGAACAATTTTACTCTTTTCGTAAGAAATGTGAAGTATCTGATTTGAGATTAAGAAATCATGTGAAAGGTATTAATATCAAGAGTGGTGATAGAATCAATAGTGATGAGTTTGTTGAAACTCAACCTAAAGAGGATTTTATTGATGTTACAAATGTAGGACTTGTTCAACATGTTACAGAAAATATTACATTATCTCTAGAAAATAGTGAAATTGATACAGAAAAGTATATACAAGGCAATATTAAACCAAAGAATAAAATTGTTGAAGAAGAAAAGAATGAAAGCAATGATGCATTTATTTTAGGAGAAAGTCCGGGTATATAATTGATTTACTTTTATTAATATAATATTAATTTAAATGAAATTATTGCTTAATTGGTTTAGAATTAATAACTATAAATGCAGTATTTTAATATATATTACATTTATTGTCGTATACATAAATTGAACATTTTAATAATCTCTTTTGCATGATGTATTCAAACAGGAATTACTTTTAAAGAAGTCCACAAAAGTAAATGTGTTTGACGTAATTTCATAAATTATTAGTTTTAATTTTATATATTTTGCTTAAATGTCATGTTGATACTAAATATATTAGAAGATTTAAGTTCTGTTTGTTTCATAATGCCTGAAATAAGAAACAAAGAATTGGCTTCGTATTAGAATCTTTATCCTACTGTTAAAAAAACGTCGAAGAAACAGCAGATAAAATAGTCGAAATTTGAAATGATCTGACATCAGAATTTATTTGTCGCCGCAAAGTGCTATTTTTCATCCTTCCTGAAGATGTCCATTTGGTTATTGATGTACATATCTTATATAGTATCTTGTATTTTGTTTTAGTTATGATTTTTAATTTATGTATTTTATATTGTATATGCATTTGTATGCATATTTAGCCACAAATCGAAATAGTTAAGATAAAAAAACATTTAACTTCTAAAAGCTTTTAAGAAGCAATTCACTTTTAAGAATCTCAACTTTTTTTATATTTTTTTTATGTATAGAACTTGTTTTATATTGTAAGATGTTGCAGATGAAATTGAAAATCAAGCTATAGCAGAAGCAGTAAAAAATACGTTGACCTCTCATCCTAATCTCAATCTATCAGGAAAACTTCAAATTAAAGTTAATCAACAGCCAGAAAAACCCATACAAGTAGAAATAACAACAGAAAATGGATCTGTAATCATTATGGAATTAACAACCGAAGATGATCAGTCAACTAACGAGGAAATTCCGAATTCAAGTGATGAAAAGTCAGTGATTTTTGAGTGTTCAGAATGTCCAAAGAAATTTGATAGACAAACAGAATTTAAAAGACACGAATCTGTACATACACAGCAAAAAAGATTCAGTTGTAATATGTGTCAGAAATGGTTTTCAACACGTTCCACTTTAATGTACCATGAAAAGATGCATATGGGCAAAACGCTTTATCGATGTAATGTGTGTCAGAAATATTTCGCTCAAAGAAAGACTGCTTTAAGACATTGCTCAGAACACAAAATTAGTGCAGGAACACGAACAATGTGTCAGGCTTCCGATATTCAAGTATTTAAATGTCGTTTGTGTCCGAAAATTTTCTGTCATGCTTCTGGACTAAGTAAACACTTAATAATTCACACAGAAAATTCCTTCAAATGTAGAAACTGTAATAAATCATTTGCTGATAAAGATTCTTTAAGGAAACACTACCGACAAACTATGCATCAAATTTAATTCACAGTTTTTTATTTATATATATTTTTATAAGAATATGTTTCGTTGATAATACAAATTTTAATAAAATATAAACATACATATATAGAAATTTTATTCGTCTTTTTACCTAATTATGACTAGTTATGTAATATTTTCTAGCATCTTTGGTTAGTATTGTAAATGGAAGTTATAGAACACAATCCAATGGCGTCTCGTTCAGTAACATTATATTATTTTAATTAACGACAGTAGAGCTGCTGAACAGCATTGCTTGTAGTCTTGTTAATATCATTTTAAAGGATACACACAACTAATAAGTATACGATTTTCTTTTATTGTATAATTGTTGTAGCAATTAGCGTTTCACTATTCATACTTATGACTTTAGTTATCAGATACTTTTCATTCTGATTTTTCTTTGTATGTATATTTCATTATTCAAGAATGAACATTAATCATTGATATATTGCCCGTTTTGCACACATGTGTATTAGCAAAAACTGAATCGGCTATCTTTCAATAGTCATCTGAGACGAAGGTTTCTGCACTTAAGGAGTTGCAACATACTCCTACGTGTGGTCGAGCGTTATCACGAGATAAACCAGTTCCTTGGGTTTTATTGATTTTGACTACTTTTTTGATATTGCTTTGTTAAACTTGTGCTATTAACAATATACATTAGATGTGATCATTTTTGTACTAATTCAAAAATCCCCACACCCAATCCTACCAGATTTAGAGCTCTACTTTTTTATCTTGTTTTAATGCGCTCCATGATCGTTTTTAGACCATCCATATTTCATCATCAGTGACCGTGCGTTATAGAAATGGATCAAATTATTCACGTTTTAGATAATCGCAGACCTTTGCTCCTTCTTTCAATTTATAAAGGGCTCAAATATGGAAAGAAAGCGGGTTCACAAAAAATATGATCTGCATAGGATGTCAATTTGCTTCAACAAATGTTTTCCATTTATCATCACTAGAGACGTATCTTTCCTTCTCCACAGTGTCACCGAATGCGTGCAAATACATGCGTTTTATAGTGTCTTATGGAGCACTGTACTATTCATGTGGGGATATAAAATAACGCATATATTCAGTGACATTACCGAAAAGGACAAACCGGACGTCTCTACTGGTCTGGGTAAAATGCATGTTTCTAATAAAATCAGAAAAACAGAACTACTCGACTTTATATTTCTAAACCATTATAGAAAGAATAATTATTGATCGAATTATGAACTTTTTTCTCGATGGAAGCTAGAAGTGATCGCTGTAAACGTCCACATATGAACATGAAGTTGTATTCAAATATTATGATCATGTATGACATAAGTTAGTATATTACGTCTCTATGACATTTAAACCAAAATAAACGTCACTTATTTTATATTGTTAGGTTAATTTCTCTTTGATGTTTAAAAGACCATAAAGTATATGAAGTTAAATTATTGTTTAATTTACAAATATTTGCTGTTAGACGTATATATGTAGTTCTGTAAAGTACTTACCAATTTTGGTATGATATTGTTCGGCAAACATGTATATAATTAAAGGTAATTTAATTAATTTATAAAAATAAAGTTGTTATTAAGAAGTCATCTTTTGTTTCAATAGGAATTTACCTGAAAGTTATAAATAAAAATGTTAATGTCATAATTAAACATAGTATATCTTATTGTTAATCAATTTACATCCTTGGGATTCCCAAAACCAAGTATTTCACCTTTAATACAATATTAACTATTTTTAAAATCATCTGTAATCCTTGGTAGATGATTATTTTCCCAATTTAAACACGCGCAGAATCACATGTAAAAGCAAATACTACAAACAGCTATTAAAAATACCGGCTATTGATAGAATATTATATATATATGAACAGGTTTAAAAAAAATTTAATTGCTCAATATCTATCTATTTAAGTTGTTTTTAGAAAAACAAAAATATATAATTTCACGAGCATACCGTTCTTATCAGTTTTGTTTAATTTCACGTTCTGATAAGAATTCCATCCTACATGTTCCAATATGTTAATGTAAGGTTGATATAATTCACATTTTTAAATAAAGAATCTTCGAAGTTTCCACTTACTATATACCTTTGCTGTCTCATTTTACTACAATCTGTAATTTGATAGTTGTTTTTACTGGGATCAGATGGCTATGAACTGTAAACAGAAAGTAATCGGGTATGTAATATATTATGCTGATGCGTAAATTCGCATGAGCTTTTATTACACTTAAAATTTATTTTTTTAACAAACAAAATATGTGATTTAATCTAGTATACATTCTCCTATATTATTTACAACTGTTCGGCAATTTTTAGATTCTAGTACCCAGTTTTTGAATTTTTATCGTGGAATGCAAATGTATTCGCTCGATTGTTTACATTCTGTACAAGTTTATTGGTGTGAGTCATCATTAATCAAAGCGTTCAATTGATCTTCATCAAAGTCCTATAATCTTTCTGAATCTCGAGAATCGTTTACAACAAAATGGTCCTCCTTAAAATTAGAAAATTTCTGTGCTGTACTCTTCCCAACTACGTTTTCTTCATATGCAACATTAAAGGTTTTAATTGCATCCGATACATTAACTGCTTTTTTTTTAATTTAAGCAAAAGTATATATCGGAAATGCCTGTTTTTTTTCTATTAGACATTCCATTTTCTTTTGTTAATAAATAAAACAATTTTTAAGATAAATTTTAATGGAAACTGTGGTTGACTAACTTAGTCAATTAAGGATAATATAATCCCTTTCCACAATAATTTTATTCTGTATACGTATTTCGACAACTAATTTGTCATCAGCAGATAATTAATCACGGTGTTGCACCTGAAACTACGGCAAAACCCGCACAAAGACAAAGTCCGGATTAGACTTACACCATCGAAACCTAAACTCAGACAGCGTGTGGGGTTATATTAAACTTAATTGATTAAAACAATATTTGCACAAACTCACAAATATGAAAATTATTCAATGAAACAATAATACGTGATTAAAATAACATTTTCAATGCCTTAAAAACGTTATGAACCTAATAATGTGATGAAAATTCAGGTAAGCCATTTTTTGTTATTTCAAATATTATTTAAATTTATTATGATACATTAACGATACGGTCATTATATAATTAAAGTTTAATAAGTAAAATAGTCACTGTAAAAATATTTTTATTTAAATATATCTAAACAGAAATTTTCAAAGAAAGAAAAAATTGTAATAATTATCTTTGTCTTTTGGCACCAGATGTCCTAACGACACGTATTTAAAACTTTCTTAAATCGGCGCGCGCACATGTCACCTTTCTATAATTTTCTACCTATTCATGAATTGTCATGGCTGCTGCATTTGTCGATAAACGATAAAGTAGCGAGCGCGTTGGTATTTACTTGACACGGGCAATACAGAGAGCTAGTTTATCAATAATTTACCAACAAATATGAAAACATACAGTCGTAAAAAACCGGGAGAATCTCAGGAAGTAATAATAGACTTAAACGAATTATGTCGTTTGTGTATGTCAAAAGAAGATGAGCTGGTTCCCATTTTTAGTAACGATGAACCCATTCCTCTTACACTCAGGATTATGGCTTGCGTCGCTTTGGAGGTAAATTTCTTTACATATAGTATGTTTCTTATAACGCCCAGTATCAAAAAGTATATAAAAAACTATTAACATGAGTTTATTGACCTCATATGAATTTTAGAAGCATTATAATCTCTCAAATGCCTTAAAGATCATTATATCTATTGAATTGTAGGTTTTTGAAGGAGATGGCCTGCCAGATAAAATTTGCCATCCCTGTCGATACCAATTGGAAAAATCTTATACATTTCGCAAGAAATGTGAAAATTCTGATCTGAAATTAAGACAGCATTTGAAAGTTCTTCAAACGAGTATGGAAGAAGATGGAGTAATAGTTGAGGAAGATAGTATGGAGAAAGAAGATTTCAATGAACCAGAGACAACTGAAACTCCTGAAGTTCAAATAGAGGAAGATCTAGTAGGTGTTACTCAAGTAGCATATATTCAGCCCGATCCAGAACCAGAAAATGATCCAGAAAACATTACTTTATCTAGTGAAACTGAAGAATTAAATAAGGAAGCGTGTACATTAGATACTGTACACTTAAAGAAAGAAGTTATTGAGCCAGAACACGAAGATGGAGATAATGTATTTATTTTGGAAGATAGTCAAGGTATATATTATTTATATTCTAATTGATTTCTTATTATTAGTATGTGATTAGTCAAATTACTTATAATGGACTTTTTTAAAAAGTGCTGTTAAAGTTTTCTTTTTTCAATTTTTATATTATATTAAATATTTTTAAATTAACTCTACTATTAAGGTGCAGAAGAGGATCAGATTGAAGATCAGGATTTGGAAGCAATTGCAGAAGCAGTAAAAACTACCCTAGCCTCTCATCCCAATTTGAATTTGTCAGGAGAACTTCAGATGAAAGTTGATCAACAACCAGGAAAACCAACACAAGTCCAGGTAACAACAGAAGATGGATCAGTTATTGTTATGGAACTAATGACTGAGGATGATCAAGAAATTATGCCTGCAATGTTGGAAGCTCCTCCAGAATTGAATGAAGATGGAGAATTAAAGGTTTTTCGGTGTCCTGATTGTCCCAAAACATTCGCCAGGCGTATACAACTAAGGCGACATGCTTCTGTGCATATGCAGCAAAGAGGTTTCAGTTGCGGTATTTGCGAGAAGTGGTTCCCAACGCGTTCTGCTTTAATAAGACATGAAAGGATACACACAGGTGAAAGACCATTCCAATGTGAAATTTGTCAGAAGAGTTTTGCTCAAAAAGAAATACTTTTAAGACATCACATGACACATACCGGCCAAAAACCTTATAACTGCCCTCATTGTCCTAAAGGATTTACCCAAAAAGAACCTTTGAGAGTCCATCTAAGAACACATTTGAATCCACATCCATCTGAAATACAATTACATTATTGCACCTTATGCCCAAAAGTTTTCTGCCATGCTTCAGGATTAAGTAGACACTTAGTGACACATACAGGGAAGACATTCAAGTGTAGAGATTGTGATAAATCATTCACTGACAAAAGTTCTCTAAGAAGACATCATCGACAAACACTGCATCAACCGTGAGATTTTAATTTTTAATGTGCGTTTTATTTTGGATTAACATTTTTTAAATTGCTTGTTTATTTTTAAAATACCTGGTATAGTGTAATTGACTTTCTTAATAAAAAAATACATAGATATATGCAAGTTTTTTTATAATATAAAAATAAATTTTTTATTCTTCTGAACAGATGAAATTCAAAAACTGATCATAAAAGTTGTTTTTATATTATCAAAATCAAATCTTGAATTGAGTAAAATTGAGAATTGCAGTAAATGAATTATTTCTTATGTGATGATAAAGTATTAGAAGACGAATCGACAATTAAGATCATTTATTTACAATGAATATAAAATATTTGTTTTTTGTTTGAAATTTATATGTATTATTTATAATTATACTTAAGCGGAAGAGATTGTACATATCTCAAAAGAAAATAACACATAACTTATTTAAAGTATAACTATAATCTACCAACCTTATTAACTATTTGAATAAGTAATCGTGCTTAAAGTAGGACAAAAGTCACGTAAAAACAACCTAAAATGTGAACTATTGCAGAAAAATAAGCCAAAATATACCTAATATTAGCTTTGCAACTATACCCGAACACTCTAGAAAAGTGTTCGGGTATAAATTAGATTTCCGAAATCTATTGAAAATTTATGCAAATTATAAAATTGACTAAATTTTAAGGATCTTAGTTAATCTTAAGTTGCTTCTGTACAATGGTGCAAGATTGTATCAAGTTGAATTCAAAACCTTCATTGCGAAAATTGAGAATTCTGAAATAGATATTTTTTTAATGTATATGGGGCCAAATAAAAAATACTATTAACATCTTTATAGACCATAAAATGAGAAATACGAGTACGTTTCAGATTTATTAAACATAGGGTACGCACATAGATAAAGAGGTACAAGGAATAAAATTAGAAACAGTTTATTTATTTAGCTATCCACAAAAAAAAACATAAAATAATTAGAATAAAAATGTAAATAAACTAAATATTTTAGTATAAAAATGATTATCTAGAGCAAAAATACCTTACCTAATTAGAATCTGAAAAAGCCAAATGGTGATCACTACTTTAAAAGGGTAAACCACTTGAACGTTTATTTTTTAATATCTACTTGTTTAAAAATTATGCAAGTTGCAACAAAAGATTTTGTGAACGATAATGTTCCTCGAAAGTGAAACATTACATTTGAAGAACTTCTAATTTGTTTTATTTAATTGATTTGTAAGGAAATTCTTTCGACATTAGCATTTGTATGTAGCAAGCAAAGTAAAGAACTTTGTGTTTACAATTTTTAAATAAACCAATTGTGAATGCGCCCGTTACATCTACCGTACTTATACTACAGATCATAATGTAACCATATATCTTTACGTTTATCTATTGACTGTAAGAATGCTTGACAATAAGATCCGAAATAATAAAAATCATAATTTTGTCATCGTTTTTGTGCTTTCTGTAACATATTTTTTTAAATATTGAATGAGATTAATGGATTTTATCGTAAAATTTGAATGAATTTGTGAGATTTGGCATGCCTGCTTTCGTTTATGTGAATTTCTGCTGCGCAGAATTAAGGGTGACTGCAAATTAGTCGGTAACTTCTAAGTAGAATTTGTTGGACGTACTTTGAACGGAGCTCTCGAGTACAAAACTAATTATATATTTTTACTGGAATCATTTTTGTGTAAATGACCTCCAAAATTGATTCTTACTCTAATTTTAATTGACCTGATTTATTTTAATTTTTCGGAATGGACATTTCAGATAGAAAGTTAAGAAGTAGATATTTTTAGGACATCTAGTGAAAATGGATCATATTACGTAAGTTAGTACTTATATTTTCACGATTTTTTTTGTACTTTTTTAAAATTCTGTACATGAATTTTGGTCGACAATAAACACACCAATAAGTCAGCAAAATTGGTGTGTGGGTAAATAAAACGTAATTATGTTAATATTAGATTAAATAGATGTGCAGGGAATAAAATAACAAAGATGAATCAAGGAAGTGAAAACTTGTGAATTTTATCGCAAATATTCGCAATAATTATTACTACAATTTAGCAGGGATAACATTTTAGCTAGTCAATCTTTATTTTTATGGCAGAACGTTACGTTACTGGTTATTAGTAATATCAAAAATGTTATTTTAATTTTATTTAATAATAAACTAAGTTAATATATAAATAGAAGTTTTAGTTATAATAGGTAGGTCAAGTTAGAATTTGTGTTCTAAACACTTTGAAGTTAGTGAACTTTGTTAATAAATACGTTTTATTATTTGATCAATTTAACATTTTATTTTATAATTGATAGGTCGGGTTTTCTGCGTAAGATGATAAGCAACTAATATACAGACTCACATATTAAAGTTCACATGCAACTTTGTTGTGCAATATCTAGTTTTTCCTATAACTAGGTATTGCCAAAACTTCCCCTTTTCGATTCTTAGATTTAGAAATATTTACAATATTACGTAATTTTAATTGAACGTTAAATTAAGCATTCTGAACATATAATATTCACATGTATTTTCAGTATTTAATGGGATGGAAAATACGATGTTATCATTTTTAGGAAATAATATTTGTATTGTTATTTGGAAGTAATTTATTTCTTTTTGATAAGATAGTATAGCTTATTTAATTCAAATGCTTTTTCCCAGTTAAAAAAAGACCTGAGGTTACTTATCAAAACATGAGTAGAACATGAACTTGTTCTTGAGATGATAAGATTATGTAAAACAATTTAAAGAATCTCAAATGTCAAAAAATATATGTGCAATGGAAATTATAAATGTTTAAATTGCTGCAATACTTCCCCACTGATGCAGAAACCATTTATTCGTGTTAAATGATCCAAAAATAAATGTTTTAACTTATATATGCTTTTATCATTTTTCCAAAATAGATTTTACATAACATTAATTATGAATACTTATGTTATTTATACAAATGACGAAGCATCAAAAAAAAATGCCCCACGCTTGAGTTGTAAAAGCGAAAAAAACTTGAGTGTACTTATTTATAAAGGTGTTCCCTCATTGATAAGAATTTATATAGAGGTCAAGAATGTAGTACATTATTTGAACATGATAAGAGCTTGTTGAAAGCATTGCAAATTTCATTCATATTTGTAATCAGACCCCGCCAAGTAAGTAGCATTTATGAAATACTTATAAGGTATTTTTAAGCTATTAGTTGGAGTTGTGTGTGGTGCTAGAAGAAAAACCCCAAGAGGTGTCTTGAGATAGAATTTTTGTAAGTAAGATTGGGAAAAATGTTTAAAGAGAACATATATGTGTAAAAATAAAATGTAAAGTGTAGAATATTATGATGTCTACACTTTTTACTTAGTACTATTTGTTTTAAAATTGTTTTTAACATAAAGAAATATAGCATAACATGAACGGTAATATGTGTGTTTTAATCTCGTCTACGGGAAAAAAAAACTGATAACAAGTACTAAATTTAATTATTAATTGTTGATAAGTTGAAAAGTGGGAATGTATACATAAATAATTACAGACTTTAATGCTTTATATATTGATGTTTAGTAGTATTAACATTATTCTAGTATGTATAACATTATAATTTGTAATTGGATTCTAAGCAAGTAAATAAATATTTTTCCTAGCTTAAAAAATAGGATCATATCTAATTAGTTCAAATAACCATTCTTATAATAATAATAATAATCTCTTTGTTGAGAAAGAAGGAAATTTAAATATAAAAAAAAATCATATTAGAATGTTTTGTTTTTTGAGTTCATATAGTCTGTTATCTTAAAGTGATCTTCATAACTTACATATACATACATGGCATTTGATAAAGAAATATAAATCTTTTTAAAACATAATATTTTACATGTACTTAATTATATTGATATAATAAGAGACATACAAAAATAATATTTGTTTTTTTTTTAATTTATATCGTACATTTTCTTATTTACATTATACTTTTAGGAGTAATATTGTTTTCCACAAATATTAAAATACGAAAAATGAAATTTATTTAAGTAAAAATATCTTTCAAAATATTAACAGTATTTTGATTCTCTTTTGTATGGGGTGGAGTTTTTGTATGAATGACCTTCTTTGCCCTTGTCCTTCATTCATCTTTCCATTTCACATTGACGTAACCTGGACATCAAACATAACCACACTTGTTTCGGTAGTGCTTTGCTTGTAAAACACTGTGACTTTTTTAAGGAAAAGGTACGTTGTATTTGGGATAATCGCTTTTATATAAATTACAACATAATCAATTTTTTATATATTATATTAAATCAGAATCGATTTAAAAAGAATATTATATTATTGAGGAAAAATCAGGAATATAAAATAATAAATATTAACATAGATAATTTATTTTTTTATTATTTTCGCTAATTAATAATTAGACATATACCAGGAATAGTTAAAACATTAATTATATAGAATTTACAAAATTGGGAAAATTCTTGAATGATTCCTTGCTATTGAATACTGCTTAGGATGCTACTATAAAAAGAAATTATGTTTTATCTGACAATGGATTTAATACAACATTAGTCTTCTTAGTCCAAAGCCAATAAACGCCGCCCTTCCTTTCCAGCACATCTGCAATCATTATAAAAACCATTATAATCACGCGTGTGTTCGTGCATTATCATGTTTTATTAGAATGTACACATTATTTATTTTAAGACTTTATCAGTATCCTGAATAATATATTATTAGATAATATGCATATTGCAAATATTAGTCATCAGATGATTCGACGTGCAGTAGCAGTAATACTAAAGAAATATTTATAATTGTTGATAAATAACATATTAATTGCTCAAACAAAGAAAACACACCTAAAGTGTAAGTGTTATTGATACTTGTTTAGTTACAGTTCTATTACATTAGATATAATGATTAAAAAGGTGCTGATTTCATAATTAAAATATATTTTTTCTGTATTTCTACCTTACTAATTACGTTTTAAAAACTCGTCTAACTTTTGATGTCTTCTGTAAACAGACGTGAACTATTTCTAAATCAAGCTGTAGGTCCTAGTGTCCGTTCTTTGTTTTTAACACTTAATGTATGGAGTTTTGTACTAGATGGTAATTAAAATGTATTTTCTATAAAATCAAATGAATGGTGATAATATTATTAGAAATATTATACTAAATATAATATCTAAACACCATTAGTAACGTAAAATAAAACTATAAAAATATACCTAACATACAATAACATCTGAGATTGAAATGGAACAAATAGTTTATAATTTTTATAAATTGTAAGAAATTATACAACACAGAGAAGGTAAGAATTAATGTATTATGTACCGAGTATTATTTTTGGTGGAATGTTCAGGAAATAATTACTACTACTACAGTTTTTTCTGTATTAAATGATACTCCTATCCAATGCAGAAAAAATCATTACCATTTGGATAATTACATTTAAATTCACTGGCTGAAACTTTAGGGACTAAGTGGCATCATGAAAACACGCACACAAATAATACATTTATTTATCAAATGCTATCTGCGTCTGTGCTTCCGGGATGGAACCGTGTCACTAGTATATCTGCCGACGTTTCGTACCCATTTGTATGGGACATTTTCAAAGCTGAAATACTGCACTGAAACTCAGTTTCAGTGCAGTAGTTCAGCCCTGAAGACTGTACTGAAACTAAGTTTCAGTGCAATAGTTCAGCCCCGAAGACTGCACCGAAACTCAGTTTCAGTGCAGTAGTTCAGCCCTGAAGACTGCACTGAAACTCAGTTTCAGTGCAGTAGTTGAGCCCTGAAGATGTCCCATACAAATGGATACGAAACGTCGGCAAATATAGAAGCCCAGAAGCAGATAGCATGGACCACGACCGCGGAAGTCTACGTACCAGATTATTTATCAAAGTTTTAATCATATCTTATACATATGTGTTATTATATAAATTTGATGTACAAACATTTCATTAGCACTTGATGAATAGACTTCTCATCTTGATTACTTCAATATTTTTTTATTATTCTGTTTTATTAACACTTCTTTTGTCGTTAAGCAATGTGTTTTATTTAGTACATTTTGAATAAAATTTAAGTTTGATGAATTTCTGGGCCAACGAAAATTTGTAAAATATTGTTTTTCCTTATACCAGTATACTATTATGAATATATACATATACCTAAGAACCTTATAATACATTCTGTCCACTTATATATGAGTAATTGAGTAATGTTTCTCGGTTCATAGAACAAAAGCAAGATCTTTCTTCGTTCTTAACAAGATGATATTATAAATTACGAAACAATTCTCATTGTAACAGTTCCGTCCTCATATAAACTAATTTCTTTTTGTCGTTACCTACATAGTCTTGTTCTCGAAAGATAATTTATGCGAAGGACAAGCTGAGCACATTTTTTTGTAATAGAAAATGCAACTACAATAAAATAATTTGAGTCTTGATTTTCCCCTTGCTCAAATGAGCAACCATTCTGTTGTTTTCTGTCTCACTTTCGTCATAAATTTCGGTTTTTTATGAGTCTGGATTTTAAATAAGTTTCATATAGCCATTGTGCTTCCTCATAACTATTTTTTTTTTTGAATTACTTAACTTAAGTGTAATGGAACTTCACGATGTAACGATCTTAACAATCAACTATTTGAACCAACACTTAGCTGTTCCTGTTGCATGAAAATAAATGCAAGTATTATCAATTATTTAAAATATCGCCAAAGGCAAAAACCGTACCTTCGGTCGGAAATGTTATGGCTACTCTTTTTTTGGGATCCCAGTGCGATTTTTCTTATCAATTATCTTCAAAAAGGTTTACGAATACTACGCATGTCTTTTAGAACAACTTCACCATGCAATTCAATGCAAAAGGCCTCGCTTAAAAAAGAAACCTGTCCTTTTTTTTTCAGGACAATGCATGCGTTCATATTTCTAGTTTCGAAAAATTCACGAAGCAATTCCAACTGCTTTCGCATCTAGCTTATTTTTCCTTTTTTCCAAGCTGATAAGTTGTCTCGGTGGTAACAGATTTAGGTCAAATGAGGAAGAAATCATTGAAACTAACGAATATTTCGAAAATGTTGATAAGCTTACATTTTTGAAGGAATAAAGACTTGAATATCGGTGGACTAGATTCAAGAATACTTGGGAAATATAAGAATTTTTCCTGAAAAGTTTGTTTTCTTGTTTAAGCTTTCCAATTATACAATTATTGATCAGCCCTCGTATTATACAATGCATAACCTCAGGGTGATATATGTTTCAACCTATTTCGAAAGTATTTCATTAATTTTATTAACATATGTATATATAAATATATACATATATACATATACATATATACATATACATATATATATATATATATATATATACATATACATACATATACATACATATACATATACATGTACATGTACATGTACATGTACATATACATATACATATATACATTCTCTAATCTAAACTATCTTTACAATACTATAACGAGTGGCCCCGAGTAAAAATTAGCCCTGGGCCTAAACGATTGCTTCTCAGATACGATTTAAATAAGAAAAATGGGATTATGGGATCGTCCTTTTAAATACCGTCTTCAAACGAACATTTAGGATACTAAGAAGTGTATGCAATTTACGATATCTATGTATTTTATCCTTTCAAGGACGACAATTTTATTTGCTTGGTTACAAAAATTTATTTAAAGCTTTTTTCATTCTCGTTTCTTATCTGAAAACAATTTGTTTGCCCAAAGAAATGTTCTAATCTTTTTTATAGTATACAAACTACATTTACAGATAACCAACTATAACTTAGCAACCAAATTATTAAAGAATTGTGAAAAATCATTTGAAAAAAGTGCAATATTTAAACATTTTAAGTAAACATGAGTATTAGATTAGATACTGATGTACCTTCAGTGTTGCACTGATTTTCGTTTCCTAAGTACATACAATCGTATTTACTGTATCGTAAAAGTAATTGGATCATTTTGAGATTGTCTTTCTGACTGCTGCCATCAGTGACATTTAGTCTCCTGCCATATTTTCAAGTGTTACGAACAGCATTCAAAAGTAATTTTTAACTTGGTTTTGCGATGGAGTCTGGAACTACAAAATTTGAGGTAGTGTTCTTACATTAACTTACTATAATTTTAAATAATTAAGTGACTGATTCAATAAATTTGTTGTTATTTAATTAGACCTTTAAAAGCGTCGGTATTTTCATAGTTAGTATATTTTGAATTTATTGTATGCATAAAATAGTGTTCAAAAATTTAACAGAAACCCAAAATTAAATTTTATGAACTAGAAGTGTGTTAATATAATATTTAAGTAATCCGATGCACTAGTCATATATACGTGGTTCGTTCCATAAGTTGCCGACTAGAATAGGAAAGCGCTAATATAAAATTTGTTTTTTCTTATTTTTCACTATAATTTTCTTCTATTAAAATATATGTATTACCACAATTAATATTTTTAATAGTGCATTGAAGTAAAGCTTTCAAAATAATTATTTATAGCTGTTATCAGTACATTATTGTGTTCCTCGAAGTTTTCTCCAATTTTATAAATAGAAAGTAATCGTTTGGCGTAGGGTTCGGATCATATACAGGGTGATTAAATTGTTGTATTGTAACTTCAATTTTGAATAATAGCTTCTACAGCATCAGATTTCTATACAGGTACGTTATCACTCATTAGACGTGTTTGCCGCTTTTTCTTTTTTTATATATGAAATGAGATTTATATAACATTTCCATATAAAAAGACTGCGTACTACAGTATTACTATCCTTGCAATCAATCAACACGACAGAAAGTATAGTATAAAAGAAAATATTAACTACTTAATCGGGAAAAATCCGAGAATAAACACGATAACTATTGCAAGACACAGAATAGACTATAGCTAAGAAAGTTAATGTAGAAACTCTCAGAAAAATGCTTCTATCAAATAATTTCCACGGGCAAGTAGCCAGTAAAATAATTGTTTACGAGCAAAGAAAGATCTCATATATCGTTATATATGATGGTCATTCATGGTTTGGGATAACAATGGGGTGGGTTGGTTGTGACACTTTAAGAAATGGATGCTGTATAAGATTCTAACTACCCCCTCACCAATTCCAAGAACTCAGGCCTCAATCCCATGGAAAATCAGTGGCACATATTAAACATGAGTTCGCGTAAAATTTATTGTATATAGCAAATAAGGAAGATTTGAGAAAATATCTTTCAAGCATCTTCAATTGTGTTTTTGAAGAAACTCACACCCGCTGGGGTGTACCGAATGTTTTAGGCTGGTTACTCGTTAGATCCCATAGAAACCGTGATCTGAAGCACATCGTGTATTTATTTACAATACAGTAATTGAAACGAGTTGCTCTGTTGTGCTCAAGCAGTGACGATTTCGAAACAATTTTAATGTTCATCATTGTCACGTTTCTAAACAGTCTACCAATATGAAATGCTTGAATGGCCTTCAAACAACAGGATCTTTGAGACCGGGGACTATACGGGAGGCACGGACCTCCGAAATTTTGAAAGAATGCGACAAGCGATGAAATCTAATCCTTCGAATGTCAATAAGGTCAGTTCGCAAAATCGTACACTTGGATCTGCATTTCAACGCGTATAAGATTATAGTTGTTCAAAAAACGACTTCGTGAGACAATCAATACCGCTTTCATCACGAATGACAGGGTTCATTTTCGTTAATCTGGCATGGCAACAAACAGAATTTGCATTATAGTATTTAGTTTTTTGAAGTTGACGCAATCATATCTTTAATTTCAGAGATTTATGATCTGGTATGTAGACTTCCGCGATCGTGGTCCATACTTTCTACTTCTGGGCTTTCGGCCTGGAACCGCGTCATTGGTATAACTGCCGACGTTTCAGTGTCAGACGTTAGTTTCAATGCGACAGACAGTAGCAGTAGTTGAGCCCTGAAGGTGTCCCATACAAGTGGGTACGAAACGTCGGCAGTTATACCAGTGACGCGGTTCCAGCCCGGAAGCCCAGAAGCAGATATTACTTTGTGATTTTTATTATTTCCCTTTTTTGCATATAATATTTCTAGAATCATAATTTCAAATTTTATTTATTGCTTAGGGTAAGATGGGGTGAGATGGGCCGGAGGGGGAGATGGGCCACTCTCCGCCATTTTTTTGCTTCGTACACAATCGCGCCCATTTTCCGTGTGAATGTGTCAGCTGATGCCCACACGAAAAAAAAGTATCAAACGCATCGCGGACTCTCGTCATTTTTAATTTGAACAACGTAATTTTTTTATCGCGCTCCGAAAATCCCCGAAAATTTGTTTGCCTTCGTCTATATTTCAGTACTATTACGAAGGAATCAACGATATTGCATCGCAGCGGACTTTGACAAGTCATCATAACCTCTAAGAAGGTATGTTGGCTATCTAGGCTATATTGAATAATTTTAGTGTCATTTTATCGTGTGATTAATTAATCTTGTAAATTGGGGAGAGATGGGCCACACTTTCTCGGGGTGAGATGGGCCACTAAGTTTATGTAAATAAAACTTGCGAATCACATTAGATAATGAAGAAATGAAATTTTTAAGAAAAATTGAAACGTGAAAAGCATTAGAACTAATAAAAAAATATTTGAATCAGAATTTTATGTTTTTATTTAGTTATAATATGTATGTAATGGGGGTTAATGTAGATGTAAAGTAGGTAAAATATTGTTTTTAAATGTAAGTTTTATAATTTTCAGAGTTATATTAGAAATATTACTTTTTATTTTATATAAATATTATTTTATATTATTTAATATTCTTATTATTATTAATGATGCTGTTATTATATATAAATAATAATATACTTAGAATATTAATGATAATAATAATAATTAATAATAATATTAAATACAATAATATATTATTAATATTAATATACGCCATTGTTTTTGAGATGGTTCAAAGAAATTTACGTTCCTCGAAAACCTCATGGTCATAATATTTTGATTCTGGATGGACATTGTAGTCACAGTTTATCTATAGACTTGCTTGAAAGTGCCAAGAAACATGGCGTCTCACTTTTGTGTTTGCCATCGCACACGACTCATGTTCTGCAACCACTAGATAAGTCCTTCTTCGGACCCTTCAAGGCTCATTTCAAGGCCGCAACGAACACTTGGATCAACCAGAATGTTGGACGAAAGGTGACGCGATACCAACTCGGACCGCTTGTAAAAACAGCTTGGGACAAGTCTGCTACAGTAGGCAATGCAACCAGTGGTTTCAAATCGAGTGCTATCTTTCCTTTCAACCGCAACATTATCCCGGATTACTTTTTTGCTATTTCGGATAGCATGGACAAAGAAAAAAACACAGATGAAGAAGACGTGGAAGAGGTTTCCCCATCCGAGCCTCAAAATGTTCTTCATGCAATCGTGCCGGTACCAGTCTTACCTGCAACTAAGAAAGTAGGTCGACCAGCTGTTGGAGCAGTTCTTTTGACCGCACAAGGTCATCAAGAAAAATTGCGCCTAAGCGCGGAGAAGAAGAAAGAAATGGAGGAAAAAAAACGCACGAGAGCTAAAAGAAGAAGAAGAACTGACGACAGTGAAGACGTTTTGACGTTTGAAGCAACCAGTGACGAAGAAGTGACCCCAACACCTCGGAGAAGACAAGCTTCCAGGAGATCCAAACGATTTTTGTAAAACTTGTCAAACAGTTAGAAACTTTTTTTCATGTATATTCCCATTTATTTTCAAAAATAAATACTTTGAGTTCAAAATTTTAAAGACTTAAACCAATATAATAGAGTGGCCCATCTCTCCCCATAAAATTGCAAAATTGGCATTTTAAGCAAATTTTTTTCAACTGAATAGAATTATATGAAAATGGAACAATTATTGAAATCAGTTTATAGTTTATTGTTGTATAGCCTTCAAACAATATTTAAGAATTTTTCGAGAATATTTTACTTTGATTTCATAAGTAACATAGGTGATTAAACTCAAAGTGGCCCATCTCACCCCATCTTACCCTATATTAGTAAATTATTAGGTGTGCCAATCATTTACTGGCCCATTGTATGTACACAATTTTGTCGAAAATTCTTGTATTCAATTTAGGACCAGTCAATGCGTTATCAACGCAATATGCATTAGTAAGCATTTGACGTAATATTTGAAGCAAAATAAATAGCTAGACGTTCTTATATTTATATTAATATTATGTAGATATAAACGTTGATTCTTTTTATAAACAATAACCTGATTCAAATTAAGATTAAACATATCAACAAATTATGTAATTTGTTAGATAAGTTCCTCAATAAATATCAGTCACGAGTGGTACGATAATGCAATTGGTAGTCTTATCTTTAAATAATTTACGGCATTCCCCCACAGCTCACAATAAATTATCTCGCCAAATGTTATTTATTTATTAATTATATGCATCGTTATTTATTTTGCTTTAAAAAATAATGAATTGATGCAAATGAACGAAGGCTATTTACCTATTTTATATTAGGTGGATATTACTCACACTTATTGCTTTTATGGGCACTTCATTTTTATGCAATCGATAAGATTTATTTCCTATTGATTTAGGTAACCCACTTCTGTATGCATGTACGTATATTATATTAGATATAAATTGATTACGGTGGCTTCGTCAAGTTTTCTTTTTATTTCTGTCACATCACTACAATATAATGTACCCACACAGACTGACGATAGGATATGCATTATTAGAACAATTGCTAATAAAGTCACGTGCGAAAGTAGAAAAACACTCGTTTTTTTCCGTTAAAATCTATAGCCGCCAGTACATATTTGATTTCGCTGTTGTTTCCACATCATTAGAAAAATATGGATGATCATTTCTATTCTGTAAGTGTAATTACAATTCTAAAATAATCACATTCTTTTTACGTATAAAATCAATTCGATAGAGTTTTTCCGTTTTGAATATTTTATATTAACACACCACATAGTAATTATATATTGTGCAATTATATCTGAATGTTTGAAGAATTTTCTTTTGATCGAAATGAATATAGACGTGTATTAAGGTTATGGACGATATAAAAATAATAAGATTTTCTTAAAAATTATGTTCTATTTACTGTTGCAATCATGTATTGTGCATTTACAATTTATGAATGTTTGTAGAATTTTCTTTTGACCGAAAAGTATATAGAGAAACGTATTAGGGTTATAAATGGTATAAATTTAAAACGTACAAATAAGATTTTTCTTAAAATTATGTTCTAATCGTTAGTATTTTACTCGTGCTTGTTAATTGAGAATATAGGACACAAAGAAAAGTTACTAAACATTTTATAAATTGATTTTTGCTAATGACATCATCGGGCATTTTATTTTCTACTTTTAGCGCCAAATTTAAATTAGAAACTGTAACTGTATGTATAGTGTACAAGGTCTTATTTTAAAATAAATCTTATAGCGCTTCAATTATTGCCAGTGGCGTTTAAAATTATTTAGTTGGAAAATGAATGAATATTCACGCATTATCTTAATGCCAAACACAAGGGTACCGTTCTAAACACTTGCTATAATCATTAGAATGATTAGATTAATCTATATGTGGTAATTTAAACGTACAAATATATTTTTTTAAACATATTTTAATTTTTCTGTTATTTTTAGTCATCTTTTTATCATTTTAAATTTATTATATTTTATAAATACTATTAAATCAAATTAATTCGTTTTTCGTAATATTTTGGATGAATAGAATTTTATCTATTGATAATTTAAATAATTAATTGTATGAATTTATATACTTTATTAGATTATTGTTAAATGATTTAATTTCTTGTAAGTACCATACATACGAGGGGTGTTTCCAATATTCTGGGAATTGGTGCTATAATTAAATAACATAGAACTTATACGCAATGTTATTGATGCAAGACAAGTCTTGATATGTTTATGCAACTATCTAGTGCAACATTGTTCAGTCTGATTCAGGTATCCGACTGATGTAGACGCGTTTTAGTAGCACTGTTTTTGTAACCATGGAGCACGCGGCGAAATCTCAAAGAGCGATAATTTTCTTTTTGTGGAAAGAAGATGTGAA